>CAUYRH010170318.1:0-11418 GCA_963574655.1 Perodicticus potto | reverse complement strand
GCATCTTAGCAGGGTACTGGTGAAACTTATTAAATGTAGAATATCAATGTCTTCATATAGTGATCAAGAAAATGCCATGAAGGCTATCTTTAACAGTATGACCAAAATATTTCAGATTGTATATGAAGTCAGCACATTGTGCCCCATGATTGCACCAATGTACACAATTATGATTTAATAAAATTATAAAAAATAAATGTACTTATGTTCACTGTAATTATTAGAAAAAGACACTAATCGTTCAAGACCAAAAATGTGTCTAGTAAGAGGATTATGAATCTAGCTAAGTTTGTAGGTTTATTAAAATTTACATTTCATTCATTGTTGTGGTCACACTCCGTGTCCCGTAAATGTTAAGACAGTCAAAGGAAGACAGAGTGATGGCATCAGGTATAGTTGCTACGAGAAAAAAAAGACAAACTTAACCAATCGAGAACTTATTCTAGAAGAAGAGACTTCAATTTAAATTTTTGCTGATATTTGACAATAAAACTCCTGAGATTTTATAAAACACTAAGCTCAGATGTTCCTTACTGTATACTGAATAAAAAGCCCCCTTAAACCAAATTGAAAATAATACTTATTCCATCTTCTCTGTCTGCTGACGTACTACTCATTCTTCAAGGCCAAGATCAAATCTCATTTGCTTTTTGAAGCTCTTCTTGGTCTCCTAATTGAAATTAATCACTGCCCTGTCTGTCTTCCCCAGCAGGCATGACCCGCCTGCATGGATGTTCCTAATATAGGCTGAGGGTGCGCTTTCTGCAGCCCTGGCTCTCCCTCCCGATTGGGAAATCCTTGGGTGGGAACAAGCTCTTTGTAAGAGCTGCTGTTCTCTAGGATATCAGACAATATCCTGAGCTTCATAGAAATTCAATATGCTTTTGTTAAAATGAACTTTGACACAGGCTCTAGAATCAGGCAATCTGAACTAGACTCAGGCCCCATCACTTAACTATATGACGGTAGCGAAGTGACCCAACTTCTCTCAGTCTGTTTCCTTATCTTTCAAATAGAGTTTCTAATCCGGACTCTGGAAGGTTGTCATGAGGAGGAAGCGAGGTAAATGAAAGCAGCCTAACCTGCCACGGGTTTGAGAGCCCCTTGGTCCTTTATACTCATTCCAACATGGAACAGCTCAGGCAGGCAGAAGTGTCCACTGATGCTCTGTGACATAAGGAAAGCAAAATTTCGGTCTTTTGAAGGAACTACTCTTTGGTTTCTTACCAGACTTGATTCTTTTTCTTCAAAGACTGGCAAGTTGGAAAGTTTAAATTACCACAGAGAAAAATGTATTGGCCAGTTTTAAGGAGTTCATCCTTCCATGGCCTCACCTATAATGATTGGTATAGTAGAGAAAAATATGGAGCTGTTTTCAAGAGTGGTAGGTCAAGTCTACCTTAAAAATACTTGAATTCTCAATAGAGACACAGTGATGCAAATAAAACAATCATGTGAAGGTAGTCCCAGTTTTAACAAGAAGGGATGCTTTGGTCAGCGCGGTGGCGCACACCTGTAATCCTAGAGCTCTGGGAGGCTGAGGTGGGTGGATTGCTTGAGCTCATCAGTTCAAGACCAATCTAGTAAGAGCAACACTCTACAAAAAAAAATTAGAAAACTAGCGGGTGTCATGGATGGTTCCTGTGGTCCCAGCTACTCTGGATGCTGAGGCCAGAGGATGGATCCCTTGATCCCAAAAGACTGAAGTTGCTGTGAGCTATGATGACTTCACAGAACTTCAGCCAGGGTGAGAGTGATTTCTGTCTCAAAAACAAACAAACAAGAAAGGATATTCATATGGGCTAGCAGCCTGTTTTAAAAGATGCCCATGCCAACTTAGGAGGCACCCCTTCTCTGTCCTGCACTGACCACATGGCCATAATCACCCACAGGGCGTCTCTGCATTTGTCACCTTTTCTAGAGACTTCAACCTGCACTCTCTGATTGTGTCAGAGGCACCAAGAGGCCCCATCCACCCATGACTGCCTGTGACTTCATTCCTCAGACGAGGGTCAAACTAGGCCCCTTGGAGCAACACCCTTGCTCCCACTGGCAGGATGGCCCAGACGTTTGTTCCTCTACTGTGCTTGAAAATTATCAGCCCTCAGACTCACCATTGCTGAGAGATATTAGCAGAAACAGGGGCGCTCAGCATTGGGTTTGATTTTTTACACTACCATGGTAGTTCCTCTTCCAAAAAGTCTTGTCCCACCATGAGATTTCACAGGGAAAACCATCCTTCCAGTCTCGAAGGAGAGAACTACATTCTGTTTAAAGTATTTGGTTTGTTTTGTATGCTGGACACGGTGAACTGCGTTCCAGAATATCTTTCTCTTCCTCACTCTGGCTACTTGCGAACTCTGCGGCCAAATGTTTGGCTCCTTCCTAACACTGAACCTCACAGACCCAGTTTCGCTGGCTTTTTCTACCCCCCTTTTCCCTTTGTTTTCACATTTCGATTGTATATATTGTTCCATACACATATTTACAGGCTGACTGGATTTTGATAAAACGTCTTTTTTTTCTTTCAATACAGCACCAGAATTCAGGTGGAGTTGTCGACAGGAAGGTGGGGGATTTAGATAGGAAGGCCTTCTCCAGAGGCCTGGGTTCCTGATGGGTTTGGGCCTCAAGGCAGGGAACAATGGGAATCCAGGAAAGCTGCTTCAGCAATGCAGTTACCAGCCAGACCCCCGGTTTAGGAAGGGTGGCTCCGTGCCCCTCGGGGTCTCTATGCCTGAGCCCCCCGGGGAGCAGTTTAATGGCACCTTTACTTGGGGGTGGGAATGGGATCTGAAGCCAGGCCTGAGCGTCTGGAGTTCTAGACGCTGCCAGACGGTCACCGCTGCTGGTGGGACCACACTGTGACAGCTAGGGCGACCCGCTGCAAACAGGGCTGGGCAACGGAGGGCTAGGGACAAGGGTGACCGACCAGCGCGGGGAGCGGCGTGGTGCCCAGCCCCCGCCCGTCCGCCTCCCAGCCGCGGCTGCCCCGGCCGGCGCCCCCGGCTTTGTGCGGCCGGTCCCCGCGCTCCCGTCGCTGCCCCGGACCCCGGGCTGGTGCTGCAGGTGGCCAGGCTGCTCCAGAGGGCTGGGGGGAGGGACGGGGGCAGCTGGCAGAAGGGAAATCATACGGCGGCGGCAGCAGTTAGTAAAGGGGGTCTCCAGAGAGCCGCGGTTCAGGCAGGTGGCTGGGGAGCCCGGGCGAGTCCTAGCTGGGAGAAGTGGGGAGCGCCGGCCGGGAAGGGCCGCAGAGCAGCGCGCCAGAGCTGGTGGGGGATGGGCGTGGGGAGAGGGGGCACCCCAGGGGCATCGCCACGAAGACACAGGGGCGATCTCTGCCCAGACCCCGGAGATGGGGGGTGACCATTGCCCAGACCTGGCTAGTGGGGGATGGTTCCTGGGGGTGGGGGTGGGAAGACAGTCTGCCCAGACCCTAGATTCCTAGAATGTAGGTCTTTGGAAAATGCATCTAAACAAATACATTTAAGCTGAAAAGGAACTCGCTTTTCTGTTTAAGCGATAAAATAATTGTAGTTTAAGTTTGTGTGTATTTTGAAAGACTTGTTTAGAAAAGCCACGTTTTCTCATTTCAGTGAGTTTCCCCTTGGACTTTTTCCCTGTGTTCAATTTAGCCACTGAAATTTCTGTGATTTTTAAAACACCTCATCCTAAAGGACTTGGAAGTTTTAGCATAAAGACCCATCCTTAGGCAGTAACTCTCAACAGTGAGTAATTCCTATATGGCTGTATGGACATCTGTTTTGTGTCTAACCACATAATGTTACTTATCTTCTTATCCAGTACTATTTTCTGACACTGAAATACATGTATTTTTCTTTCTTTTCCTTTTGTAAAGCATTGTCCAAACATTAAATTCTCATTACGTGTACCAGGGACCTGTCACTTGAGTTTTACCCTCAACAGCTACTCATTCTCACTTTCTACAAGCTGGTAGGTTCTGCTACCCTTGTTGCAGGACCTGAATTAATCCTGTTCCTAGAAACAAAGTGGTTGAGATTTAATGTTATTAATTATCACCAATACACTTGTAAGTGTGGATTTTTTATAGCAATGTTCATATTTGAAGAAGACATTTCTAAAATGCCAGAAAAAGAGGTTAGGGAACCAATCAAAACATTGAGATGAGTGAATGGCAAATTTTGAGGTTAACCTAGATGTGTACATGGGACACCAGAGTGCACAGAGGGCAGATTGCTGATACCATACGAGAAATGCAAATGTCCACCAAATTTTAAAAGTGGATACACCAAACTGAAAATGAGTGTAGTCGTCCCAGACACAGTCTCTACCCAACTTAAATGACACGTGATGTGCAAAGCATGACTCACCTTCCCAGACCTCGCTCCTACCTAATCCTACTTCACACTTTTCTTCCTTGGGAAATCATTCATTTGGGATAACTATGCTTGGACATTACTGTTAAAAAATTCGGGAAAGAGTAAAGATTCTCACCATTGTGCTTACAACTATACCAAAATGAAACAAACAAATTATTGGTATGTTAACACTCATCTTGTTACATTACTTATTCAAAAGTTGGCCTTACAGAATCAGGTAACCTGAGAAATTCATCCTACTTTTTAAAAGTACTGGTATAAATATGGAATTTACAAGTACCTGGATTTAAGTTCCCAAATTTATTAAGTGAAGGTTCTAGGCCTAATTGAAACTGTAGCGTGCTAAATACTCTGCAGTACGTCTGTACATTTCAGAGCGCAGCACGCTTGGAACTCTGCCTCAAACTCGGTCAACGTCACACCCAGAAAGGCAGTGTTCACACCCTCTAATTATGCCCTTCCAACTAGTAAAGAATATTGCTGTGAAGAATTACATAGTCTGCCTCTTTCTTTAGCAGGCGACCTAGACACCATACATTGTCTTTGGATTTAATGCAGATCAGTTATGTCTGTGGGGGAAGTTTGCGTAGTTCTCATATTTGCACTTCTGGAAAACACAGTCAAATTTAGACTCGATTTATGTCAGCGGAGTAGGAGTACATCTGTCATGTACTTGGCCTTCAATACGCAGTCCAGCATGCCTCTCTAACCCATTTTTGTACAGGGCGTGAACGAAGTTTCTGTAATTAGCATGCACACAGTAAACAAGCTTCGGCTGAGGTAGTCGAGCTAGTAGGCATATGATCAGGAAATACTATAAATACCTTTCCTTTTATACCTCAGATCCTATTCTTCATGGTCAGAACCAAAAATAGACAGAGCAGCAGTTCACGTGTGCTGTCATTTTTACACCCAGAACACTACTAAAGATCTCCTTACCCGCTGCTTACAAGAGGGTAAATGGAGCCATGTTAGATGGGAGTAGAAAGAGCAGAGCTGACTCCTGGGAGAAGATCGAGTATGCACGGGCAACCCGCATCACTCCTCCACCAGAGGGAACGAGAGAACTGAAGCTTTGGGGGAATACAAAAGACAGTTTAAAGCAGAGGAGTTGCAATTACCTCTTCTGCAGGGTAAGACATTCCTCCCTGGATTAGACCGATGGGAGGTTTTGTCAGCAAATGTTAAGGAAATGTCGTGTCCATGGACCCCTGAAAAACCGTGCCTCAAAGTTCTAAGGTCACGTTGCGAGGTACCAGGGATTGGGCTTCAACAAGTGTATTTTGAGGAACCCAATTCAACCCGATTTCCCTTACTGTGGCACTTCGCAGAGACAGTGAGAAATTTTCCCCTCTAGGACACGGTTCCTTCTGTAGGTTAATGAAGTTATCCCCTTAGACTGGCATAAGGTGTCACACTTTTTTTCTTTTCTCTCAGAATTTTGCCTGAGACCCCAAAGCCTAAATGGGACATCACAGACCTGTGCAATTTGAAGCTGTGACCACAAGACACAGCAAGACAATCTTGCTGGGTGCTAACTGCACCTCCCCGCAGCCACAGCTGTCATCAACCTGCCCATAAAAGACGTTTAAAACGTCAGTGAAGGAGAAAATGTCTCCCGGAGAGGAGAAGGCTGCCTGTCTGCTTTAGTCTGCTGGGGCTGCGGTCACAAAGCTGCACACTCGGACTTGCACAAAAGGAACTGGAGCTTTCACGGCTCTGGAGAACGAGGTCGAGGGGTCCCCGCATGGCTCCCTCTGAGGCTGAGAGGAAGGACGTCTCAGGCCTCTCTCCTGGGCTGGTCAACGGCCACCTTCGCCCTGGTCTCTCCACACCATTGTTCCTCCTTGTATCTGTACGTATTCAATTTTCCATTTTTCATAAGGAAATCAGTCAAATTCGATTGAGCCCACCCTCATGGCCTGAGTTTAACTTGATCATCTGCAAAGATTCTGCCTCCGAATAGGAGAACACTGGGATACCAGGGATTGGGCTTTAACAAGTGTGCTTTGGGGGAACCAAATTCCACCCGTAACAGCCTTTCCTCTCGGCCCTAAAAATCCACGACCTTCTCGCGTACTAAATGTGTTCCCCTCATCCCAGCATCTCCTAAGCCCTAACCCAGTCTGAGATCAAGTCTAAGTCTCAGATCCCACCTATGCATCTAACCCACACGTGAGTGACACTCGGGGCATGACTCATCCTTGGGCAAAATTTTTGTCCAACTGGGACCTGAAACAAGAGACGAATTTTCTGCTTCTGAAATACAGCATGGGACAGGCATCAGATAGACGCTCCATTCCAAAAGGGGGGACTCGGAAGGAAAAGTGGGGACCCCGATTCCAAGCAAGTCCAAATCCTACCAGGGAAAATTCCCTGAGACACGAGGGCCTGTGAGTAATCCTCTATGGCTGGATGCTCCGGCCTCAGGTTTCCATCTGTCACACCCGATAGCCCTTGTGTAGGAGCCCAGGCTGGCCTGCCCCAAGATGTGGGTGGCCAACCTCAACCTGGGGTATGGGTCATTCAGGGAGTTGGGGCACAGAGACCACAGTGAGACTCTCATCAAGACACACAAAGGCTGGGGCCTGGCCAGAGCCTTCCCAAGAGGAGAGAGAGGAGACGGCTCTCCCGGAATCTGAGGGAACAGTTGCTCCAGGGGTGTCAATGTGTCGGAGGAAGAAGCAGGAAGGAGGCTGGGAGAGAACCGCCCTGGAGGGACCCTGTCCCAGCAGGCTGTGTCACACGTGGTGAAAGCAGAGCAGTGGAGAAGGACCTGAGGGCCATCTGTAGAAGGCATCTCCCTTGGAAGAGGAGGAGCCGGTGACCCACAAAAGGGTCCCAGCTGCTGAGTGCCGCAGGTCAGAGGGCATCAAGCAGCCCAGTGGGAAGCACAGCAGCACGGCCACACGATGACAAACTTGACCCCTTCGGTGTCCTCAGCGTTCCCCACCCTGGGGCCCTGGCAGTCAGAGGGCAGGACTGAGAGCCGGGGCGCAAACATTCACAACTGTCACTGTGGGGCGCAAACATTCACAACCGTCACTGTGGTGTAAACGACAGTGGGCCCGAGCCAGGTCCGAGAGAGGAGCCTGGGTGGGTGGGGGAGAATTGCAGAGCTGTGTCCTGGTCACGGCCTGCCTCTCCGCGCCCCGGGGTGCCCCATTCACACATCCCAGTGCAGCTCCCAGTGGTGCTCAGAAACAAAGGAAATCCTGCCAGTTCTTCATTATGATGTTGGCTGAGGACTAGAACTCGATCAGGGCTGAAAGAGAGACGGAGGCTGGAGGAGGCGGCGGGTCCGCGGGAGACTTGGAGCACTTCTTACCCGCCGGTTTCTGCTGTGAATCCCTGCTGCCTTCACAGGGAGGAAGGAGGAGAGATGAAGACCGACCGAGAAGTACCAAAGTCAAGATTCAATGGCGGTATTGTAAAATACAGTGAATTCCCCCCCCCCAGAAAATGAATTCATAGACTTAAGAGGACGAAATTAATTTTTCCTAGTTGATGAGTCTGTAAGAACAGCATTTTTAGCAGCAAACGACAAAATATTGAGACCAGAAATGATGTTGGAAGGCATCTAGTCCAAAACTTTCCCATCACAGATGAGGAAACTGAGGCCTGGGGTCACTGACTGATGGTCCCAGGATTGCATTTTGGACCCTGATTTATGTCAGGACTGAGGCAGGGGGCGGCTGTGTGGCTGCACAGGTGTCCCTAGGGCAGGAGAGACGTGGGTCCCCTTGCTGCCCATTCTCCTGTCTCCTGCCAGTAAATGCCCTTAATTTTACTTTTGCACAACAACTAATACTGACACGAGCAATGACCACAGATAGGTAGAATTTTCAAGTAAATGCTTCTCCAGGGAAATGCACTCTATTTTTTGTTTGCATGACAATTACTTAGAAGTTAATAATTACTTATGCTTCACCCAGCTCTGCCTGTACAATTGGGAAAACACAAACAATATAAATGATATATATGTTTCACAGCAGAAAAAAAAATCTTAGATATTGTGAACACACAAAGATGAGAAACAGAGAGAGAGGGGAAAAAGAGCTATGGATGCTTTTTTTTTTTTTTTTTTTTTTTTTTTAGGCTGGGGCTGGGTTTGAACCTGCCACCTCCCGCATATGGGACCAGCGCCCTACTCACTGAGCCACAGGCACCATCCATGGATGCTGCAAGGACCAGGAAACAAACAGGCAAACCAACGAAACCGGTAGACACCTCAGTTCAAGAGTCAATTAAGAAAAGATTTGGTTAATGACAGGGCTCATGGGTCTGGAGTAAAGCAGTCTGTGTATAGCCTGGTCACTTTGTCAGAAAGAGTCACTGTTGGGCGGCGCCTGTGGCTCAAGGAGTAGGGCGCTGGCCCCATGTACCAGAGGTGGTGGGTTCAAACCCAGCCCTGGCCACAAATTGAAAAAAAAAAAATGCCCATATTTGGGCCGTGCCTGTGGCTCAGTGAGTAGGGCGCCGGCCCCATATACTGAAGGTGGGTTCAAATCCGGCTCAGCTGAATTGCAAAACAGAAAAAAATAGCCGGGCATTGTGGCAGCCTCCTGTAGTCCCAGCTACTCGGGAGGCTGAGGCAAGAGACTCGCCTAAGCCCAGGAGTTGGAAGTTGCTGTGAGCTGCGATGCCACAGCACTCTACGGAGGGCGATAAAGTGAGACTCTGTCTCTACAAAAAAAAAAAAAAAAGGAAAGAGTCACTGCTAGGATGTGACCCCATGCCAGCAAGGGGGGTCGGAGGGAGACTCTGCATCTGACAAAACTAAGAATCTCCCCTCCGGGCCAGGCCTGTCCATGGTCAGTCACCCTCCTCTTGTGGGGGTCCTCACCAAGCCCCAGACATCCACAGCACACTCATTTGCTCAGGGGCTTCCTGTCCCCTCTGGGTCTTTGTCATTAACAATAATGACACATTCATAGCTATGGACACGGGTTGTTTCGCCTGAGGTTAGCAGCCATGTTGGAGGAAAGCAGTTTTGGTGAACTTTAAATCTGAGGCTTCAGAATTGACTGCCTATTCCTCCAATCCCATAAACACTTGCAACACTTTCTCTCAGTCACACGCTCAGAACCGTACACGTCGTCTGTGCCAACAACAAAGAGGCTGAAGTGAGGGGAACCCTGTCCGTAAGAGAGAAGCCCGCTCGATGCCACAGATGGCAGGCATTTGGCCTCTGCTCCCTTCCCTGTGGACCAGGACGCCCACGGGGGCTTTTGTGTTGTGCTCTGCTGCTGTCTGTGGCTCAGGAGGCAGAAAGTTAGCACAGCGTGCGGGGCCATCCTCCCACGTCCACCCTTAAAGCACCACTTTCCTGGAGCAACAGTGGGTCCCCGGGAGAAAAGTGGAGCAGCCTCCACTGTGCGACACTGCGGCTCCGTCAGCAGAGAACATGCACGTTTGCCAGAAACAGTTATTTAACTTTTTCTGTAAAAAAAAAAAGGTCCCTGAGTTATCCAGTTGAACCCCCTTTCTAGAGCAGGTTTTTCTATCCTCCCCCCCGAAAAAAGTGAATAAATTTATTTTTAATGAAATTAAGGTTTGTTTAAATAGCAAAAATATCAAGTTCTCAAAAATGCCTGGTTACTAGGAACAGCGTGAACACCTGAAACAGATTGATCCGAAACCACAAACATCCTCTGGCTGTTAGCATCAATTTGATGTGTGCGTATTCTGTATATTTGCATCTAAGTGTGAGTGTATGTGAGTCTGTGTGAAAGTGTATGTGTGTAAGGGTGTGTGTGAGTGTGGATGTGTGTGTGTAGGAGAAAGTGTGTGTAGGAGAAAGTGAATTTGTGTGTGAGTGCATGAGTATGAGAGAGTGTGTGTATGTGTGAATGGGTGTGAGAGGGAGAACCCGTGTGTGCATTTGAGTGTGTGTTACTACTGGGTCATGGTCAAAGTTAGCCCCTGCCCTGCGCTGCTCTGTCTTCTACTCCGTGTTCTCCTTAATTGTGAGAGAGATGAAACCAGAGAAGCAGAAAGAAAAAAGCATGCCTTGCTCAAATTGCAAATCAGAGTGGATTTTTGTCCTAAGGGTAAGGGGCTTCATGCATGTGAAACTGCCAAGTCCCTGTGGCCCAAAGTGCATGATGACCATAGTGTGGGGACACAGAGACTCGTTTGGTGTCAGTTACTGAAATATGCACAGAATATTGAGGGGGCCTAAACAAGACGCATTGATGGTAACAATGGACAGGTGGAAGGGAACTCAGGAGAGATTTAGGTGGGCGATTGACTGAACTCACCCGGGTATGGAGCAAATATGAAAATTCTTTCGCACAGTAGACATTTCTATAATCATTACTGTGTGCCAGGAACTGTTTTAGGTGCTGGAGGAAGAAAAATTAAAATAACAACAACAGTAATAGCATTCATAAGGATCATATATATAGCACTGTTCCAAGCACTTGATATATTCCTAGTCATTAAAACAACTCTAAGAGGTGGTTACAATTATCCTACTTTATAGATTAGAAAACTGAGGCACAGGAAGGGTTAAAAGACACTACCAAGAGAATGAGAAGACAAACCATGGGCTGGGGCGAAATATCTGCAAAAGCCATGACTGATAAAGGACCATTACCCAAAATACACAAAGAACTCTCACAGCTGACCAATAAGCACACAACCTGATTGAAAAGCAAGCCAAAGATATTAACAGACATATGGCCAAAGAAGCTATACAGTGGCAAGTCATTGTTTGAAAGGACATTCTACATCACATGCCATTAGGGAAATGTCAATTACAACAAGGAGGTACCACTCGCAGAGGATGGCTAAAATCCAAAACAGTGACAAAACCAAATGCTGGCAAGGATGTGGGGCAACAGGAGCTCTACTGCATTACTGTAAAGGGTGCAAAACGGCACGCCTACTTTGGAAAAGAGTTTGGAAGTCTCTGCCCCCAGCAATACCACTGGCTGGGCAAGCCACCTGGCCCCTGTCCAGAATGCAAGGGTGACCACTGGAGGGTGGCCTGTCCCCAGAGGCGAAGGCCTCCTGGAACAGGGACCCCATCGGAGCCCAAACTGGACTGAGA
>CAUYRH010170313.1:0-23117 GCA_963574655.1 Perodicticus potto | reverse complement strand
GGGCCCGGGCTGGATTCGAACCTGCCATTTCAGGTGTACATGGCTGGCGCCTTAGCCCATTGAGCCACAGGTGCCGAACCGAAGTTTTTTATTTTTAATCATTTTTTATTAAATCATAGCTTTGTACATTGATGCATTTATGGGGTTCAGGGTACTGCTTCGATATACAATGTGAAATGCTTATATTGAACTAAGTAACACATCCATCCAGATGAAGATTTCTATTAAAATATACCAAGAAGCTCCTAGAAACTGTGGGAGGGCCAGAGAATCAGGTTTGGAGGCTACACAGCCAGAGGCAATGTCCACAGTTCACTGTTGGGGTGACTCGGAAAAACCCCACTGCCACTGCCCTGGGGTGCAGGCAGCGGCCACATGGCCCCTCATTGGACAGAACCTCCACCTCCACGGTTAGCTCTGAAAGCTGCAGCCTCTCTGCTGCTCTTGCCAGATGGATTTGGGGTGTGCCTTCTTCACCCCATTGGCTTCCAAGTTGAAGGCTCATCTGGCATGACTGATGGGCAAAGCCAAGGCCACACACAATCAAAATCCCCCACACATAGACAGCGGGGTCAGAACGTACCAGGTGGCCAAGAGCATGACACGTGTTTCCCAGGGGTGACCTTTTGATAAGCCAGAGGAAGAAGGAGGGCCCTTCCAGGCGAAAGGAGTAACATGTGAGCATAAGGAGTGGAGGCTGGGTTGGCTGGAAAGTGAGCTGGGACTATAGGTCCTCCTGGGACAGAAAATAAAGCAGGGAAATGAGGGAACCCAGGGTCAGGGGAGTGCCAGTGGGCGGTCAAGACAAATGAAGCTTGGGGGCAAGTTTGAAAAGCCAACTGGAGAAAATTAACAGTTGGGTCAATTCGATCAGATTATGGTCGGGTCCCTCCTGTCCTGTGGCCACAGTCTTACTCACTTGCCCTGCCTCTTCCATGTGGAATTCTTGGTCAAACACAGCAGAGACAGAGCAAGGCAGAGATTTCTAGTAGTTTACTCCACCACCATTCTTCTTTCATCTTTAGCTGGAGACCTAACTCAAGACTATCTTTGCCTTCTTTACACCGACCTGTGGTCTTGTGATTAAGTTCTAGCTATAAGATAGAAACTAAGGATTAGGTGGGACTTCTAGAAGGTCTCTTAAAAAAGGGAGGGACACGTTCTTTTTTTTACCCTTTCCTGTTCCCTCTTGGCCAGAATGTGAACACAATGGCTGGAGCTTGAGCAGTCATTTTACACCAAGAGGCGAGTGGTTAAGTGGAACCCGAGAACCAAGAGACAGGGATACTGGGTGTCTGAAGACTTTTTGGCACCTAGACTGCTGACCTCTGTAGGCCCTTCAGAAAGAGAAAATTGACTATCTTGTTTAAGTCACAGTTGGGGATTTTCTGTTATATTGCAACCAAACCTAATTGATAGGCTAATTCTTGCTAACTTAAGCAGAAAAAGGGCTTTACGAGAAGGATGAGGGGGTCTTTTTCAAAAGTAATCAGAAAGTGGAGCATAAGTTCCAGAAAATAGTTGGAAAATGAGAGATGCGAAGGGATCAGAAACAACACCAAAGAACATTCTGGGAAGGATGCTGCCGTTATCTTGGTTGAATACTAGATGCCTACTCTTGGCCTTGTCTCAGTGGCTGCCGCTGGAAAAAAGATGCTAGTTGGATTCCCCCTATTTTGGAACAAGTCTTAACCTCCTCCCGTTTTGCCTTGCTCATTCCAGAGTCAAAGTCCTGACCCAAAGCATCTGATGGGCCCAAGTGAGGTCATGAGCCGGAATCCACTGTGGCAGGTGCTCAAGGCTTCTGCTCTGTGCTGAGGGGCTGTGGAATCACGAGGTCAGACCCTCCACGGGCCTTCTACCCTCAGGGGTGGCCTTACTTCCTGTTTTGATTACCTACTGCTGTGTAACAATCTCCTCCAAAACTTAGAGGCTTAAAACAACTGCTCAGTATTCTGTGGTTCAACTGGAATCAGCCTGGCGACTCTTCTTCTGTATGTGGTATTGGTTAGAGTTGAGGTCATCTGTAGGACTCAGCTGTGCTGGAACATCTGACATGGTTACTCACACGTCTGGCACTGTTTTGTGGGGGCACCTGGACCTCTCCCTGTGTAGACAGAGGGCCTCCTCTTATGTGGCCTCACTGCGATCTTTTCCAGAGTATGGCCAGACCTTTTACATAGTGGCTCAGGGTTCCCCGATGGAAGCCGCCAGACCTTCCTGAGGCTTTGGCTTGGAGGGCACAGCATGCCTTCCACTGCATTCTATTGGAGCAATCCCAAATAAACATCTGAAGGGCCACACAGAGACGTGAAATACTAAGAGACAGGCTGGCTGGTGGGGGTCATCTGAAACAGTTGTCACATTGCTCTCTCCCCAAATCTCGGAAGGTTTCCTGGGACTGATCATAAATGAAGAAATCCCATCTACTACTACAAAAGAGGGAGATGGTGCAGCGATGGAGTGCAGACTCCAGACAAGTGGTCTGGGTTCAAGTTCTGACTTTGCCTAACTTGCTGGCTGTGTCCCTCTGGATAAGTTACTCGACCTCTCCAGTCTCAATTTCTCATCAGTAAACTAGAAGTAATAATGGTGTCTGCTCATGGATTATTTTTTAGGATAATATGACCTAATGTATAAAAGGCACCTCGAGTATTATCTGGCACATAGTAGGTGCTCGGTGACTGTTCTCACTCAAAGGGCCAGTGTGTTACTTTTTCAGCAGATGCTCACTGTGTGAACCATTCACTGAAGTCCCGGAGTGAACACAAAGGAGGAGAAGCAAGGTCTCCAGGATCTTACGGCTGATTATTATTGGGAGGTGGAAAATAAGACAAAGATGAAACGATACAAGTAACAAAATGCTATACCATGGTTATAGGCAAATCCCCAGATACGGGAAGTAGATTAGTGGTTGTCAGGCGTGGTGGGGAGGGGATGACTAGGAGATGATGAAAATGTTCCAAAATTGGCGGCGCCTACGGCTCAATGAGTAGGGCGCCCGCCCCATATACCGAGGGTGGCAGGTTTGAATCCGGCCCCGGCCAAACTGCAACAAAAACTAGCCGGGTGTTGTGGCGGGCACCTGTAGTCCCAGCTACTCTGGAGGCTTAAGCAAGAGAATCACCTAAGCCCAAGAATTGGAGGTTGCTGTGAGCTGTGACGCCACAGCATTCTACCAAGGGCAATAGAGAGAGAATCTGTCTCTAAAAAAAAAAAAAGAAAGAAAGAAAATGCTCCAAAATTAAATTGTGGTGATGGTTGCATAACTTTGTGAATGTATTAAAAACCATTGAAGTGTACTCTTTAAATGGGTGATTATATGATATGTGAATTATCTTTCTTTTCTTTTTCTTTTCTTTTCTTTTTGGTTGGGGCGGGTTTGAACCCGCCACCTCTGGTATATGGGTCTGGCGCCCTACTTCTTTGAGCCACAGGCACCGCCCTATTTTTATTTAATTAATTAATTAATTTATTTTTTAGAGACAGAGTCTCATTTTATCACCCTGGGCAGAGTGCTGTGGCATCACAGCTCACAGCAACCTCCAACTCCTGGGCTTAGGCAATTCTCTTGCCTCAGCCTCCCAAGTACAGGCACCTGCCACAACGCCCAGCTATTTTTTTGTTGCAGTTTGGCCGGGGCTGGGTTTGAACCCGCCACCCTTGGTATACCGGGCTGGCGCCCTACCCACTGATCCACAGGCACTGCCCAGTGAATTATCTTTCAATAAAGCTGCTTGAAAAAAGAAAATCCAGGGCGGGGCCTGTGGCTCAGTGAGTAGGGTGTTGGCCCCATATACCAAGGGTGGCATGTTCCCAGCTACTTGGGAGGCTGAGGCAAGAGAATTGCCTAAGCCTAAGAGCTGGAGGTTGTTGTGAGCTGTGACGCCAGGGCACTCTACCGAAGGTGACAAAGTGAGACTCTGTCTCAAAAAAAGAAAAGAAAATACAATGAATAAATAACCATGCAGAAATATGAGAGCTAATAATAGCTAACACTTATACAGTGCTTTCTGCAGGCCAGAGGCTATTCTAAGGGCTTTGCTTAAATTAACATATTTAATCCTCACAATAATCCAAATGTTACTCTGTTTTACAGAGGAGAAAACTGAGGGTTCTTGTCCAAGATCATACAGCTGGGTCACATGAGAATTGGGATTTGAATCCAGGCTTTTCGGCTCCAGCAACTGCACGTGGAATGTCTATACTACTATATGCTGTATTTTAAGATGTGGCAACTCAGCGTATGACTAAGAGACTCTCAAATGAGTAGGCAAAGAAGAACGGGGGGAGCTTAGAAGAACTACAGAGAAGGGGTGTGAGCTGGGTGTTGAAGAATGTTTTAGCTAAGCTAGGCAGAGAGGGGGGACATTTCCTTCTGTTCTATCACCATCTAGTTCTTGAGCTCTGTTCTAGACATCTGGGACCCTCCAGGAGGCAAAACACCCATGTCCTTTACCCTCCTCAAGTGCAACTTCTAGTTTGGGAAGCAGACTAGAAACACATGAATAAGAGTAAGGGGTGGTTATAACCTTATTGTATCATGTTTTGATGGTTTGTTAGGAGACAAGGTTTTGCTTTGTCCCACAGGCTATGGTGCGGTGACATTATCATGGTTCACAGCAACCTCCGACTTCTGGGCTCGAGTGATCCTCCTGCCTCAGCCTCACAAGTAGCTGGGACTAATGGCACATTCCACCAACATCCAGCTAAGTTTTCTACTTTTGGCAGACATGAGGTCTCACTCTTTCTCAGGCTAGTCTCCAACTTTTGGCCTCACGTGATCCTCCTGAAATGCTAGGGTTACAGGCATGAACCACTATGCCCCGCCATATTTTGAGGGATTTTTCCTTTTTTTTTTTTTTTTTTGAGACAGAGTCTCACTTTGTTACCTTTGGTAGAGTGCCAAGGCATCATAGCGCACAGCAACCTCAAACTCTTGGGCTCAAGCAATCCTCTTGTCTCAACCTCCTAAGTAGCTAGGACTACAGGTGTCTGCCACAATTCCTGGCTATTTTTAGAGACAGGTCTCAAACTTCTGAGCTGAAGCAATCCACCCACCTCAGCCTCCCAGAGTGGTAGGATTACAAGTGTTAGTCACCGTAACTGGCTTATATTTTGACTTTTTATTAGAAATTAGTTGTTGCTGCCATTTTGAAATGTGTCCACAAATTCATCCAACATTCTTCCCATTGAGAAATGAGGTCTCTATCCCCTTCTCTTGAAACTGGCTGGGCTTTTGAGATTGTTACTGAATAATAGTGTATGGCAGAGGTGACCCTATGTTACTTCTAAGACTAGGTTATAACTTCCACCATGCTCAGAGGAACCCTGATTGCCACATAACCAAACTGCCCTTGAGTCTGCCATGATGTAAGGAAGCCCAAAGCAGCCAGAACAGAGAGACCACAGAGAGAGGGGAACATTTCCAGCTCCTTCAGCCCCAGTGTTCCCACTCCACTTATGGTCTGACTACAACCATTTGACAAATCTTCAGCCAGAACTGCCCGGCCAAGTCCTTTCCAAATTCTTGGCCCACAGAAACAGTGAGAAGAAACGATTTTGTTGTCTGAAGCCACTGAGTTCTGGGGTGGTTTATTACTCTGTAATAGTAATCAGAATAGTAATTTAATTAGTAAGAGTAATTTGAAGACAAAAGGAAAGATCACCATGCTAGTTGGAGCTAAGAGAGAAGCTACTCAAAGGAGGGTGACCTCTAAGGAAGCTTTTGTAATTTTCTAGTCAATAGGGGATGGTGACTTGGGCCAGGGATGTAGCCACCAAGACATATTTCAGTGGTCAAGTGAACAGACTTCAGGAACTGCCAAAGTGTGAGGATGAGGCAAAATAGGGGGTCTAAGGCAACCTCAGTTTTTTTTTTTTTTTTTTTTTTAACTAGGAAACCACATAGATAGTAAGGCCATTTACTAGGACAGAAAACACAAGAAAATCTGGTTTCAGGAGGAGAAGGATGTTATAGACTCTAGCTCCAATATCACGTCTTGCAATGAACATTTCTCGTTACACAATGCCAGCCTCTCCAACACTTCTTAGCATACCCAACTTTTCTGTTTTCATTAAAAGGGAAGGAAGACATTGCTTTCGACCCAATTTCCTCAACTTGTTGCAATTTCTATCTCGGCCACCAGAGGACGCCAACGTCCAGGAAATTCGTATAGACTCCCCACCTGGTCCTGTTTTACCCTTTTTTTTTTTTTTTTTTAATAAAGGAGGGGGAGGAGGACGGTTTTAGCTTCATCAAAATCATTCTCATGAGCTATCCTGGCACCAGAATGAAATCTGATAGCTATTTCAGGTGTGAGAAAAGATTTGGTTTATTTGATCCCTCCGTGCTAATCAAGAAAAAATACCTCCCTCACTGGCACGATTTTCTATGTGCACCTGAGCCCACCTCCGGAAGCCCAGGGGACTTTCTCTCATTTACTTTGCATATACTTAACAGTGCCGCCTTGTTTACGCCACAAGCCCTTATCACCTGTGACGTCTGCTCTTCCCTCCCCTCACGGCTGTGCTTCTAGAACCTGTTCCTTCTGCTGTCCAACTGCAGAGCAAACAGGGTAAGTCCTTCCCGTAATGATGTCTGCCTTGTTCCTCCCACCCCTCCCTGGAGTTATGTCCAGGGGACAGGAGCTTGGGGCGGGGAGAAGGATCTCAGAGGTTCGCAGACCGCACCCTGGTGTCTGCTGCCTCAGGTGCTTGGGACCCCATAATTGTCCTGTTTCCTTGCTACACCTGCCCCCAGTGGCAGACACCTCAGCGCTAACTTCCTCAGCTGAATCCCATCAGAAGGAGCGTTCCTTGGGTTCTGGGAGAGGGCACCAAACCCACCCACTGTTGCATTAGTGCTCAACAGGAAGAGGTTAGTTGGCAATAGAATCTTTCTATTCCTAAAGGTACCAAGACTCTAGGAATTGTAGATTCTCCCTGATCTGGGAAAAATCATCTCCCAGACTTGCGGGTGTGTAGAATTTGTCTCAGCCTGTTCAGATCTTTGCTATCCACCTGTTTTTCCATGGCCAGATCTAATTTCTGTCTCCAGATTTTCTGGTTACTTGTGCCTCAATTAAAGCAGTTATTTTTGTCTTTCTCAGAGCCTGAAAAACTCTTTAGGGTAAGAACCCCTTTTTACACATTCCGGACTTCCTTAGAGCTGGAATACCAACATCCTCCAACTGTGAGTGTGTACATTACACACATGAGCGTGCTCACATGGCCTGGCTGACCTGTAGACTGTAAGGAGGTTGTTTACCAATTAGTGGCACTTTCAGGAAACAGCAATTTAGTGAAATTTTCATAAAATTAAACATAAGTAACTGCTGTTTATTCTAATATTTTAATTTCCTCCCTTTTCAGGGTAGCAGTGTAGGTGTTGGTTAAAAAAAGATTCTTTCTTGGCTGGGTGCAGTGGCTCACGCCTGTAATCCTAGCACTCTGGAAGACCAAAGCAGGTGGATTTCCTGAGCTCAGGAGTTTGAGACCAGCCTGAGCAAGAGTGAGATCTCATCTCTACTAAAAATAGAAAAAATTAGCTGGGCGTGGTGGCACATGCCTGTAGTCCCAGCTATTTGGGAGGCTGAGGCAGGAGGATCAAATGTTCCCTGGAGGCTATGAACCTGGCTGACACCACAGCGCTCTAGCCTAGGCAACAGAATGAGATTCTGTCTTTGCAGTTTTTGGCCAGGGCTGAGGTTTGAACCTGCCACCTCTGGCATATGGGACCAGCACCCTACTCCTGTGAGCCACGAGCGCTGCCCAAGATTCTGTCTTCAAAACACAAAAAAATATATATTTCTTTGTGAAGTCATGATAAAAATAATTCTTTAATTTTATCTTAAAGTATTTACTTGGCAAGATAAAAAGCAAACCATCTTATGATGGTAACCCAGCCATTTATTTTTTATTTTTATTTTTAGAGACAGAGTCTCACTTTGTCACCCCTGGAGTGCCATTTACATCATAGTTCACAGAAACCTCAGACTCTTGGGCTCAAGCAATTCTCTTGCGTCAGCCTCCCAAGTAGCTGGGACTACAGGTGTCTGCCACAACGCCCGGCTATTTTTAGAGATGGGATTCTCACTCTAGCTTGGGCTGGTCTTGAACTCGTGAGTTCAGGCAATCTGCCCACCTAAGCCTCCCAGACTGCTAGGATTACAGGTGTGAGCCACCACGCCTGGCTGCATTTATTTTGTTTTTAAGGATTTTTTTCTTGAGACAGTCAAAAAGCTAGAAATCATTATCTCAGAACACCCATCACAGTCCCCAAAGCAGGAGAGACATCAGAAAACATCAAATTGGCCTGGGCACGGTGGCTCGTGCCTGTAATCCTAGCACTCTAGGCGTGTGGATCGCTTGAGCCCAGGAGTTGAGGTTGCTGTGAGCTATGACACCATAGCACCTTACGCAGGGTGACTGAGTGAGACTGTCACAAAAACAAAACAAAACAAAACAAAACAACAAAACAACAAACTGTCATGTGATGTAGCAATTCCAGTCCTAGGTATAGACTACATACAAGGAAAACTGTAAACAAAAAAGATACTTACAATCTCACAAATAAAGGCTCATGGCAGCATTATTTGTGATAGTCAAACAGTGGCAACAGCCTAAGTATCCATGGATGGATGAATGGCTAGACCAAGTGGGGTCTACCCATGCAACAGGATATTATTTGGCCCTAAAAAGGAATGGGTAAATCTTGAAACCATTATGCTAAGTGAAAGTAGCCAGGCTTGAAAGGCCACATGTTAGATGGAGCACCCAGAGCAGATTAATCTACAGAAACAAAAAGCAGGTGATGTTTTGTTAGAGGTTGGGGGCAGGGAGAGAATTGGGAGTGATTGCTCCTGGGTACAAGTGTCCTTCCGGGGTGGTGAAAATGTTCTAAAATTAATTGTGATGGTTATACAACTCTGTGAACTTGCTGGGAACCCTTGAATTGTACATGTTTAAAGGGTGAATTTTAATATGTGTGTATTATATCTCTCTCTTTTTTTTTTTTGCAGTTTGGAACCCGCCACCTCCGGCATATGGGGTCAGCGCCTTACTCCTTTGAGCCACAGGCGCTGCCCTGTGTATTATATCTCTTTTTTCTTTTTTTTTTGAGACAGAGCCTCTAGCTGTCACCCTGGATAGAGTGCTATGGCATAACAGCTCACAGAAACCTCAAATTCCTGGGCTCAAGCAAGTGTCCTGCCTCTGCCTCCCAAGTAGTTGGGACTACAGGCGCCCGCCACAACACCCGGCCGTTTTTTGGTTGCAGCCGTCATTGTCGTTTGGCGGGCCCGGGCTGGATTTGAACCTGCCAGCTCAGGTGTACATGGCTGGCGCTTTAGCCCGTTGAGCCACAGGCACCGAGCCATGTGTATATTATATCTCAATGAAAAGCCAAACCATTGAATTGTTGCGAATGGGTCCCAAAGTGTTCGACTAAGTTATTTCATTTTTCCTGGTGATCGCACTGCCAAGCTGGCCTCATTGTCCTGGTTCCTTTGGTGACTATAATCCTGACCAGGGCTGTTAAGTCTGCAGGCACATGAAGCCTATGGTGGACACGGTCGCCTCCGACCTACTGGCTTGTGAGTTTCTGGGAAGCGTCACTGACAGGTAGGAGGTTCCCCTTTTTGGAAACACTCAGGGGCTTCTACTAGACTTTGAGCCTCTTGGGGTAAAGTCAGTGTGCTCTTCACCGTGCTGTCCCCAGTACTGCACATTCCGGGCAGCCATTCATTCATTTATTCATTCACTGCAAGAAATATTTATCTGGGCAGAGCCTGTGGCTCAAGGAATAGGGTGCTGGCCTCATATACGGAAGGTGGTGGGTTCAAACTCAGCCCTGGCCAAAAAAAAAAAACCTACAACAAACAAACAAACAAAAAGAAATATTTATCAAGCACCTACTGTGTGTTGGGGACTTGTCCTTTGGGCTGGAGACACTGCAGTAAAGAAAACAAACTGTTCTCATGGGACTTTGCACTAGTCACAGAGTGGGTCTCAACTGGGGGCTGTTTTGCCCACCAGGGGACTGTGCCAATGTCTGGAGATATTTTTGTCTGTCTTGACTGGGGGATGGTAGCGCTGTGAGCATTGGGGATGCTGCTGAAGAGCCTATTGCCCACAGGACAGCCCCCACAACAAAGGATTGTTACATTCCACCGGAGGTATCCATAGGGCCAAGAGGGGGAAGGCCTGCAGGGAACTATTGCTGAGGGATTTATTTGAATGGAAACTATAGCCTTGGGCAAAACTGTGTAAAGAGGCTTTGCCCTAGGTAGGTTGGCCTTTGTCCTCCACTTCTTTTTCTCCATTTCTTGAGGTTGGGAGTATGAGTTAAAGTACAGTGCTATTACCCCAAAACTTTGCATAGCCCTTTTCCCCTTGCCTTTTTCTCTTTGTAGAGGCTGGTGAGCTAAAGGCTGTACCTTCTCAGAAGTACCTGAAGCTGGCAATTGACTCATTGGCCATTGAATCTGGCCAATGGACTGGAGGCTGAGTTGCTTGGGTGGGCCTCACTGGAAAGCCTGTAGATTATCGGTTCTCAACCTGTGGGTCGTGACCCACAGGAATTGTATTAAAGGGTCGCAGCATTAGGAAGGTTGAGAATCACTGCTCTAGAGGGTTCATATTAACATGAGTGCCTCCTGGACTTTCAGCCCTTCAGAGCTTTGCATTCTCTGTCTACAGAGGTCAGGAATGGACACATCACCCAAGTTGGTCTAATGAGACTCAAACCCAGTAGGAATCATTGGGAAGAAGGAGAAGCTATGGTTGTTTTATGCTTGAAGAATGAGACTGGAGCTGCCAAAGACCATCAATTATCCAGGAGCTGCCTGTGAGTGAAGTTAACACAGAGGAAAATAGAACCAGGAGATGGAAAGAGTGAGTCTTAATGATACTTAGCTCCTGGGTCCAGCCATTCCTGAAGCTGTCATAACCCCAGATTTTTTCGAGTCTATTAACCAACAAAGTCCTTTTCTGGCTTATATCAGTTTATGTTAATAAAAGGCCACATGTTGGATGGAATACCCAGAGCAGATTAACTGATTGCTCAGCTAAAGAGACGTGTGTCAGGTACTGGAACTACTCCAGTGAGTAGACCCTCATGTCTTCCTTATAGGCAGATAGATAACAAGACAGTAGGTTAAATGTGCAGCTTGACAGGTGGTGATAGGTGCTACAGGGAAAAATAAAGCAGGGAAAGGGGTAGGCAGTATTGGGGGATGCTGAGTAGGATGGCAAGGAAAACCTTGCTGAGAAGAAATAGAAAATAGAAAAACTGGCCAGGTGATGTGGCGGGTGCCTATAGTCCCAGCTACTGGGGAAGCTGAGACAGGAGGATTGCTGGAACCCAAGAGTGTAAGGTTGCTGTGAGCTGTGACACCACCACACTCTACCAGGATGACAGAGTGAGACTCTGTCTCAAAAAAAAAGGGACTAAATTAAAAATAGATAAATTGGATTTCATCAGAATTAAAAACTTTTGTGTTTCAAAGGATACCCTCAAGAGAGTGCAAAGATAAGCTATATAATGAGAGAAAATATTAGCAAATCATATACATGATAGGGCAATTACATCCAGAATATATAAAGAGCACTTACAATTCAACAACAAAAAGACAAATAAACCAATTGAAGTGGACAAAGGATTTGAATAGATATTTCTTTTTTTTTAATGAATAGGTATTTCTTTAAAGAAGATACACAAACGGCCAATAAACACATTAAAAAATGGTTAAAATCATTAGCCATTGGGGAAATGCAAATTAAAACCACAATTAGATATCACTTCACACTCACTGGTGTGGTAGATAAGAAGTGCTGGTGGATGGTATATAGCCACTTTGGAAAACAGTTTGGCAATTCCTCAAAATAGCAAACAGAATTGTCATTTAACCTAGGCCTCCTAGGGACAGACCCATGAGACATGAAAACATACTTCTACATGGAAACTTGTTCAAGAAGGGTCTTAGCAACATTATTCATAATAGCCAAAAATTGGAAACAACACAAATGTCTATCAATCGACAGTTGGCTAAACAAAATGTTTATCAATATAATGGAATATACTTTGGATGTAAAATTGTATAAAGTACTGATGTATATTTTAACAAGGATGAAGCTTGAAGACATCACATTAACTGAAAGAAGCTAGCTACAAAAAATATATTGTGTGATTCGATGTATAAGAAATGCACAGGATTTCTATACATCGATGTATAAGAAATACACAGGATTTCTTCTACATCGAATAAGGTGGCAGGTTCAAACCTGGCCCCAGCCAAACTGCAAAACAGAAAAATAGTTGGGCGTTGTGGCGGGCACTTGTAGTCCCAGCTACTCGGGAGACTGAGGCAGGAAAATTGCCTAGGCCCTGGAGTTGGAGGTTGCTGTGAGCTGGGTGACGCCATGGCACTCCACTGAGGGTGATAAAGTGAGACTCTGTCTCTACAAAAAAAAAAAAAAAAGAAAAAGAAATAACACAATAGGTGAGGGCAAAGACACAAAAAGTAGATTTGTAGTTATCTGGGGGTGGGGGTGGTGGTGGTGAAAGGAAAATGAGGAATGATAAATATGGGGATTCTTTTGGGGATGATGAAAGTATTCCAAAATTAGACTATGGTGATGGCCACACAACTCTGTGAGACACCATTGAATCGCACACCTAAAAAGGATAAATTGACTGGGTGCAGTAGCTCACACCTGTAATCCTAATGCTTTGGGAGGCCAAGGTAGGAAGGATTGCTTGAGCCCAGGGTTTGAGACTATCCTCGGCAATAGAGAGACTTTACAAAGAAAAAAAATCAGGTAGGCATGGTGGTACATGCCTGTAGTCTCAACTATTTGGGAGGCTGAGGAAGGAGGATCCCCTGAGCCCAGGAGTTTGAGGCTGCAGTGAACTATGATGGTACTGCTGCATTCTAATTCGAGTGACAGAATGAGACCTTGCCTCAAAAAAAAAAAAAAAAAAAAAGATGAATTATACGGTATGCAAATTAGGTGTTAAAAATAAGTTATGAAATAAGGTAAGTAGATAAAAAGGCCAAAAATATGAGGCAGTAGTTATGATAGAAACCACCTGTCAATTGAACTTAAAAGCAAGTTTATTAAAAAGAACATTTTTAAAAAGTAATTGTGGGAAAGGATTTATTGCTGACTTTAAATTCTTTTTTTTTTTTTTTTATGATGGAAAAATGTTAAATATACCCCAAAGTGAAGGGAAACGTGTAGCAAACTCCCGTGTCTCCGGCACCCTGTTCAACAATTATCAACTCACGGCCCATCTGGTTTTAGCTATACTCCCACCCACTCCCTGATGCCGAATATTTGAAGCTTATCCCAGAATCATGTTGTTTCATTATTGCGGAAATATCATGAGGATAATGTCCACCATGTCGCACGTCTTCCTCATGAAGACCTTCCGGTAGACCTTTCTTTTTAATCTCCACATGGGGAAAAGATAGGTTTTCTTCCCCTGCACAATGGGTTTGATTTCTTTGCTCGAATACAGTTGGTATTTTATTCATGGATTCCCTTTCTGCTATTGTCACTATGGTGCTCAGAGACGAGTTGGCAGCCAGACACCTCAAAGGTCCTTATAGTAGGCAGTTTGTGAACCAGTTGAACTCCTGGCCTTATTTTACTTTTTTACCTGTAATAGAGATTAATACTGGCTTACCCATTACCCATTCTCCCTTCTTTCTTATTTACCAACCCTGATTTTATTTAGTGTGGCATGGTGCACAGCTAAAAGTTTGCATTTCTTAGCCTTCTTTATAGCTAAGACTAAATTCTGGTCAATGATATGTAAGTTTAAGTTTTTAAGTTTGAACTTCCAAAATGCTCTGTAAAAAAAGATGAGATTACAGAGTTTTCTCCCTTCTTGCTACCTGAAATGTGGCTGCAATAGCTGGAGCTCCTGCAGTCATCTTGAAGCATGAGGTAGCCTTGAGGATGGAAGACACATTCTAAGGACAATAAAGCAGAATGCTAGAAGAAGCCTCTGTCCTCAATTTTGTGGAGCTACCACACCAGCTCTGTACTTCCTCTTTCCAGATTGCATTAATCCCAGAGAAAAATAAACATCATTATGTTTAAGCTGCTGTTATTTCTGGTCTCTCTTACCAGCAGCTGAACACAATACCCATCAGATATACTCCTATTTTTCTTCTCCCTGATTTCCCTTGTGTATTGATTTCAATGTGTATATACATGTATGTATAAGCCATTTAAAATCCTTTATAGAATTAGAGTCAAATAATTTATTGAAGCAGCATTATATAATCCAGTGCATGGATTCTTATTTCCAAGAGCACCAACAACAGAAAAAACCATTTGCAGACAAAAAGTTAAACTGTGTCTTGTGATTTGCAAAAGTGTAGTTTGAATCAGGAAGGAAATCCGTTGCTTATTACCAGAAAGATGGGCACCACATGGAAATTCAATTTGCAACAGAGCCAGTTTTTAACATTTGAAAAGCTGAACAAAAATAGACCATATGTCCCACCATAGAGAAAGGGTTAGGCCAGCTGTAGTGTGTTAAAACAAAGGAATATCAGATTGCCACTGTGAGTGACAAATAAGACCACGATGTAGAAATAAGGGTAGGGGCTTTGCAGGTAACAGGCAGGGAGAGAGACAGGACTTGGCCTGGTACCCATGTCTGCTTCGTTACCACTGTACAAAATTATGTCTCTGGTCTCTTTAGATCAGAAGAAGTTACATAGTTATCAATGACTATTGATGGGGTGGGTGAGGGGAAGTGAGGTTCTTATTTCATAGGACTGTTAGTAATTTAGTGTTTCCATTTAATGTAGGCATACTGAAGAGGTGACAGACATACCCAGAGGTGACATTAAAAATACGTAGCAGGGAGGAGGCTTTAGTCACAGACAGGGTACAGGAGGCCCTGGTGGGCCTAGAGTTAACCCTTTAGGTGCTTAATTGTAGGATAAGCTGGAGAGTTCCAGGAGAAGGGTTGGGTGCACCTGGAGAGCCAGGGAGCACGTGAGAGATTCAGAATGGTGCTACGTGTTTTTATCAGCTATTACGGAAGTGTTTCAGTATCAAAACACCATGTGTGGCTACACCGGTACCAAGTGACTATCAGCCCCGATTATATGTAAGTTTAAGCATTTTTTTTCTTAAGTAAAAATTTTAAAAGTAAAAACATTTAAGTGTGCATGTGGAAGATGAATCATAAAATATTAATAATGACTTCCTTTTTGGGGAACACTTATTATATTATGCTAAGCACTTTATAATTCACCATCTCATTTAACCTTTTCAACAGCAGCCTTTCAGAGCGGTCTTCTGGTTACAAGTGACTGAAGTCCAATTCAAATGGCTCGAGCAAAGAAGGGAAATTACGCATACAGGAGAGCCTCTGTGAGTTGACCACCCAAGGGACTATAACAAACTGGCCAAGATACAGAGGTGGTCAGCACAAGGAACTAGACCTACTGACACATATATGTGGTGCATGTCTGGTCTATGAAAATTAGGTCAGAGGTGGTCAGTGTGGGGAGTGCTCAGGTATGGAGGTGCTACTGTGTATGTAACCGCAAAGTCTAGGGGGCTTCTGGGATGGCTGAATCCAGGGGCTCAAGGTCATCAGAGCCCAGTTTTCCTCTTCCTGTCTCACTGCTCTGTTTTCCCAGGCATTGGTTTCACTCACAGGTAGATTCTCTTTCCACAGGGTGGCTCTGGAGGTTCAAGGCTTACATTATCCTTCTAACAGCATCAACAGAAAGACAGCTTTTTATTTCTAATAGTTTCAGTGAGAGGTCAGGATTGGGTCTCATAGGATTGACTTGGGTCCCATGATCATCCCTGAACCACCTGCTGCGAGTGGGTCTGGGGTGCTGCTGGGTGCTCTGATTGGCCAGATCTGGGCCGCTCGTCCATATCTGGACCTGGGAGGGAGCAACACTTCCTGAGCACAGGGTGAGCAGGGGAGATGGCAGGGAGGGTGCCACTGAGTTGCTAGAAAAAGAGGACTGCTGGGCAGGAGGATATCAGACGTCTGCTATGAGTCCCCATTTCATCAGCAAAAAAGCTGAGGCTCCTACACGTGTAGTTATTTGTACATCTTCAAGCAGGACGGCCTGGCCCAACATAGCAAGGGGGTGATGAGCAGAAGGTGAGGTCAGCGAGTAACTGGGGTTGGCCTGGGGGTCCAGATCACACAGAGCCTCATGGGCCACAGTAAGGACTTGGGCTTTTCCTCTGCGTGGGAGGGAGGGTTCAGGCACAGACGTGGAACGATTTGATGTAGATTTTTAAAAAGGATCGCTCCAGGCCAGGTGTGGTGGTTCACATCTGTAATCTTAGCACTCTGGCAGGCCAAGGTGGCGGATTGCTTGAGCACAGGAGTTTGACATCAGCCTGAGCAAGGCGAGACCCCATCTCTACTAAAAATAGAAAAACTAGCTGGGCGTCGTAGCCTGCACCTGTCATCCCAGCTACTTGGGAGGGCGAGACAAGAGGATTGCTTGAACCCAGGAGTCTGAGGTGGTTGTGAGCTATGATGACATTCTCTACCCAGGGTCAGAGAGTGAGACTTTGTCTCAAAAATAAATAAATAAATAATAAATACATGAATAAATAAATAAATAAATAAAACAAGGACTGCTCGGGCTCCTCTATTGTTCAAATGTAAAATGATGATATTGCTGTCTTTAATCTTTCGTATTTATTCATGGAACAAATATGAAATGGACATGGTGCCCAGACGTGGCCAATCAGCCTATTCCATTTCCCTGGCCAGGGGTGGGGATGTGATCCGCCCTGATCCAGCTACAGCCAGTCCAAGCCCTTCTGCTGAAACTACTGGGAGAAAAGAAACTCTTTCTACCGGTGTTGCTAAGCTATCTTCCCCCAGGAGCCTAGATTATAGACGCCTTTTGAGCAAAGATATTCTTTTACCTTTTCTGTCCACCCAAGAGCATTTAGTCCATTGTGGGGCTCTTTGGGTGTGCTCCCTAACCACGCTCAACAGCTTGCTTGAGGATGTGATTTCCAACAAGAAAATGTTAAAAATCCAGGGCGACTGGGAAACGGCCTGCCTCCCGGGCCAGATTACAAGTCCAAGAGTCCCTCTCAACAGTCCCCCACCCCGCAGACCCCTGGCTGGCAATTAACCAGGAAGTAAAGGGAGGGAAAACAAGGAAAGCTCTATTCCTTCTCTTTGGTTCCAAGGAGGAGTTTGCTTGATAAGATAAGAACTTGGCCTCCTCCTGCCATCTTTTATGTTGCATTGGGTTTCCTTTGTGTCATCTCAAGGGCCGATCCCATAGCTAGAACCGTCTCCAGAGGACTCTGGTTGGCTTTTATCCTGCCCACCTGAGGCCCAGTGGATGAGAAAAACAGTTTTTCAGCCCCAGTCTTAACAGCAGTCTTAGGCTGGAGCCTGCTGGGGAAAGGGCTTCCTGCCTCCAGGACAGGGGATAAGATTACAGGATCTGTCACCCCCATCTGCCACTCGACCTCCCCAAAATGTGTGTCTTTGTGTGGTGGGAGAGGGGGCAGGGCTCTAAGCGACTGGCTCTAGTCCCTTGGGCTGAAAGAGCATAGGAGGTGAGTCTGCCATGTTAGTACCAACCACCTAATCCTGCTGCTCCCAGTTTCTTTTTTTTTTCTCCCAGTTTCTTTCTTTCTTTTTTTTTTTTTGTAGAGACATAGCCTCACTTTATCGCCTTCCAAACCCTCCCCATCTTCTTCCCCTACGAACACATCAGACTTCTCTCTTGTGCTTTGTTCACTCCATATAAAGGACTTCTCAGGGCGGCACCTGTGGCTCAGTGGGTAGGGCGCCGGCCCCATATACTGAGGGTGGCAGATTCAAACCTGGCCTCGGCCAAACTGCATCAAAAAATAGCCGGGCGTTGTGGCGGGCGCCTGTAGTCCCAGCTGCTCGGGAGGTTGAGGCAAGAGAATCGCCTAAGCCCGGGAGTTGGAGGTTGCTGTGTGATGCCACGGCACTCTACCCAAGGTGATAGAGTGAGACTCTATCTCTAGGAAAAAAAAAAAAAGGATTTCTCAAATTTCGCTATTTGAAACACCCTTTGAAACCTTACATTTTTAGCTGCAGACCTTCACAGAGTCAGCCCTACCCAGAGCCTACCTACCCCAAACCCCGCTTCCAAGCCACTTACTGCCCTGACCTTGGCCTCTTAGATGCTCAGGATGCCATTCTTCCATGGTCTGGGTTGTGGAAAGGAGACCGTGACACCAGCTTGTGGTCATGCCATGCCTTTCGCCTCTTACGGACCACCCTAACAGCTCAGCCCCTGCATGCCCTGGCCCCTGCCAGCCACCCAGACTTCTCCCACCCTTCCTGCCCTCTTCTGCACCACCGGCCCCGGCCTCCTTTCTCTGTCCGCAACGCCCAGCCCTCTCAGCTCCAAGACTTTCTCACACGCCGTTCCCTCCGGCGGGGTCTCTCTTCCCCTGTTCTTCAGCCACTGCCCACCCAGCTTTCAGGTTGCAGCTGGCATGTCCCTTTCTCAGGAAGCTCTCGTCCCTGACTCCCAGTCCAAATTAAGCCCCCTGAGCACACGCTGCTGGTGAGTGTAGCATTTGTCACCATCTCCCGGCCATTTTTTGGTTGCAGCCGTCATTGTTGTTTGGCGGCCCGGGCTGGATTCGAACCAGCCAGCTCAGGTGTACATGGCTGGCGCTTTAGCCCGCTGAGCCACAGGCGCCGAGCCTTTTTTTTTGAGACAGGATCGTAAGCTGTCACCCTGGGTAGAGTGCTGTGGCGTCATAGCTCACAGCGATGGTGACAAAGATGGAGAGAATATGGAATATGTTCTTTCTCCTTTCTCTAGATCTCTCCCATTTTCCCAACGTGGCTCAGGCCTGTGTCCTCCCCAAAGCCCGAAGCAGGGATGCCAGCCCCCGGCTGAGCTCCCATCAGTGGTCGGCTTTTAGAGGGTGCCCAAGTCACACAGCCTGTCGCGTTATGAAACTGCCTCAAGAGAGGCTCCGGGTTTCTTTGGGTTAGTTGGAAGTGACCTGGGGGTGCGGGTCCTTCCTCCTTTACATTGTACCCCAAAGCCCCTAATACAACTCTGGTCATACCACAAGCACATCACCTCTCCCATTACACACACCCCCCTCTCCCCTTCTCTGTGATCTGGTGTGATAAGGTTAGGGGGTTGATAAAAACAGCTTTGGTTCGCTGTATAGCTTCACTGTAATTGAAAGAAATTTTGGAAAGTCTTGAGTTCAAATTCCAATTCAGCTATTTAAGATGTGGGTGATCTTGGGTAAACATCCCTTTTTTTTTTTTTTGAGACAGAGCCTCAAGCTGTCACCCTGGATAGAGTGCTGTGGCATCACAGCTCACAGCAACCTCCAAAAATTCCTGGGCTCAAGCGAGTCTCTTGCCTCCTCCGCCTCCCAAGTAGCTGGGACTACAGGTGCCCGCCACAACGCCCGGCCATTTTTTGGTTGCAGCTGTCATTGTTGTTTGGCGGCTCGGGCTGGATTCGAACCAGCCAGCTCAGGTGTAAATGGCTGGCGCTTTAGCCCGCTGAGCCACAGGCGCCGAGCCTTTTTTTTTTGAGACAGGATCGTAAGCTGTCACCCTGGGTAGAGTGCTGTGGCGTCATAGCTCACAGCGACCTCCAACTCTTGGGGCTCTACCGATCCTCCTGCCTCAGTTTTTTCTATTTTTAGTAGAGATGAGGTCTTGCTGTTGCTCAGGTTGGTCTCCAACTCATGAGCTCAAGCAATCTACCCGCCTCAGCCTCCCAGAGTGTTGGGTAAACATTTTAACCCCAGATTCCTCATTCATAAAGCAGAGACCCCAAAGTCTAGTCACGGAGTCCATATAATAATTAAGTGACTGGATACTTATATTTGTCAGGCGAAGATACATGTAGAATGATCTCTTGGCATGAAATAAAACTCTGTGTGTGTGTTTGTGCATGTGTGCCTGCGTGTCTGGGAAAACCTGGGAAAAGTGTGACAGGACTTTCCCCAAACTGAGAAAGGGCTACCTCTGGGCTGGGAGGAAGAGGGTGAGATAGGAAGGATGGTAAAGTATTTTCCTCTCTTGTCATGATTTTATACTTTCCTTTAAAAATATTTAATGATATTGCATTCATATTTTTACTTATTATAGTACATTAGATTAGCCATAGAGCAAACATTTACCCTTTCCTCTTCCTCTTTCCTGGAATGAATGTACTTCCCTACCTCTGGTCTTTGGCCTTGGCCATGGACTTACTTTGGGCAGTAAGTTATCAGTGAATGTCCAATAGACAAAGGCTTGGAATGTCAAGGTGGAGCTGGGCTTGTTCCTTTGTACCCCCAGATTTTCACCATGCTGAGAACGTACCCTGGGTAGCCCATGAGTCCTGGAGAATGAGTGACTCAGGGGGCAGATCTGAACTGAACCCAGCGGCCCAGCAGAGATCATGAGACCAGTAACATCTCCCAGAAAACCCACAGATGTATGAACTGGAAATAAATGAGCGTTTGTTATGTAGCCAAAGCTGACTGATACATGTTGTTATTATTATTATTTTTTGAGACAGAGCCTCAAGCTGTCACCCTGGATAGAGGGCTGTGGCATCACAGCTCACAGCAACCTCCAATTCCTGGGCTTAAGCGAGTCTCTTGCCTCCGCCTCCCAAGTAGTTGGGACTACAGGCACCCACCACAACGCCTGGCCATTTTTTTGGTTGCAGCCGTCATTGTTGTTTGGCGGGCCTGGGCTGGATTCGAACCCGCCAGCTCAGGTGTACATGGCTGGCGCCTTAGCCCGTTGAGCCACAGGCACCGAGCCCATGTTGTTATTTTTATTTTATTTTATTTTATTTTATAGACAGAGTCTCACTTTGTTGCCCTCGGTAGAGTCCTGTGGCATCACAGCTCACAGCAACTTCCAACTCCCAGGCTTAGGCGATTCTCTGGCCTCAGCCTCCCAAGCAACTGGGACTACAGGCGCCCGCCACAAAGCCTGACTATTTTTTTGTTGCAGTTTGGCTGGGGCCAGGTTTGAACCCGCCACCCTCGGTATTTGGGACCCGGCACCTTACTCACTGAGCCACAGGCGCTGCCAATATGTTGTTATTTTGGCGGGGGGGGGGGGGGGGGAAAGAACTAGAAAAAAAAATCAGGAGACAGAGTGCAAGCAAATCGCTATTCAATAGAAGCTGGTTCCTCTTTTCTCCCCTCACCCTCCTGGGGGAAAAAAAGGGTGTAAAGGGGGAAAAAGGGGAGGAAAAAAGAACTAGAAAAAAAAATCAGGAGACAGAGTGCAAGCAAATTGCTATTCAATAGAAGCTGGTGCCTCTTCTCCTCTCACCCTCCTGGGGCCAGGCTCAGAAGTCTCGAGAAACACCTCCAGGCCTGGTGGGAATGGGCTGGCTTTCCTCATGGTACTATGCACCCACTGCCTATGTTGTTCTACCTTATAAAATATTTCATTGCTCCTCAACCTGTCTTGCCAACTCAATGACGACAGTCCTTGCTTTCAAGGAGCTTACAATCCAGCTGCATAGACACAGCAGATATAGGGGAATTGCTTTACACTCGTATTCAGCTTACACATGGCCAAGTCTATGTGTGCAACGAAAAAATCCGAACCATGATTTGGTGAGTGTGGATGATTCTGCCCACTGGTGTTGATTAAATGAAGTTAAGACCAGGAGAAGTACAATTGAGAGAGGGCCCTGAATCTTCTCTCCCACATCCTGTTCCTTCCAGCCCTTCATTGCCTGAGCATTTTGGTGACATGGACCCTACTCTAACGTTGGAAGGTATCTGTTCTGTGTCCACTGTGGTTACCAAGTACAGTGCTGTCATTGGAGACTGTCATTACCCATATATTATAGTAGAGAAAATGGAAACCTAGAAGGGACAAGTAAATTATCCACAATCCTAGAGCATGGGGGAGGGTGAGCCAGGATTGAGGGTTAGGTCTGTGTGGATCCACAGCTGAGTTTTCGCTGCAGACTTGCTTCTGCAATAAGGAGCTTCCTCGAACTCTTGGTGAAGGGTTTTTGGATGAAAGAATAGCAGTAAATATGATTTTTGTGGTTGGTTGTTCCACAGCAAAAGCTGACTGCTACATCTGAGAGGAGGGTGTAAGGGTAGCCCTGTCTGTGGTCAACAACTACAGATAGTCTTGGGACTCTTTGAATTCCTCGAAATAAAAAAGCTCTAGCTGACTTCATAGAAGTGATCCTGGGTTCAAGTGATCTTTCTGCCTCAGTCTCCTAAGCAGCTGGGACTACAAGTGCCCACTGTGATGCCTGGCTAGTTTTTCTATTTTTAGTAGAGATGAGGGTCTCACTCTTGCTCAGGTTGGTCTCGAACTCCTGAGTTCAGGGGATCCACCTGCCTTGGCCTCCCAGAGTGCTAGGATTATAGGCATGAGCCATCATGCCTGGCCTGCACTTTGAATTTTGAAAAGAAAAGTTTAAAAGAAGTCAGGGTTTTCATGTTTGGGTGATCTAGCATTCCTGCAGGCAGGAGTGGGCTGGAGCTGATAGTGAGTGGTCTCCTAGAAGGGGGTGGGGCTCTCCAGTTTGCTGTAGTCTCCACTACTCCCTCTTGCCTCTCTGGCCCTGAGCTGCAATGCCATTTATCGTTTTGTTCCCTGGTGATATTTTTAGATTAGAGCTAAGAGAAAACAGAAACACTCCTTATACTCATGTCTCTATCAAAAGTGTCCAGCTCACTGCACAACAGTATGAATGTACGTAACACTAAACACATTAGAAGTGATGATGATAATGATACATTAGAAGTGGTTAAGATGGTACCTTTTAGCTTGTGTGTATTTTACCACACTGATTTTTCAAAAGTGGTAGGCTTTCCAGGTGTGGGTAGGCCTGGAGTTGGACTGGGGAGCAAGACGCCTTCCTTTCTCATTGGGGCTGTGTCCCTTTTTCTTTCTTCCTTACTTTCCTTTTTTTTTTTTTTTGAGACAGAGCCTCAAGCTATCACCCTGGATAGAGTGCTGTAGCATCACAGCTCACAGCAACCTCCAATTCCTGGGCTCAAGCGAGTCTTCTGCCTCCGCCTCCCAAGTAGCTGGGACTACAGGCGCCCGCCACAACGCCCGGCCATTTTTTGGTTGCAGC
>CAUYRH010170312.1:0-11815 GCA_963574655.1 Perodicticus potto | reverse complement strand
TTTGATCCTTGGCCTTGGCCTTGGCTTTTGGCCGGGAGAGCCTGAGACCTTTGGCAATGTGTGCACGAGCACGTTTCCCAAGCTTAGGGTGGGCGATGTAGGCAAGTCAACCGAGTTTACGGCTGGCACCTTTTGGAATCTTGGTCTTAACCTCCTTGGGCTTTACAAGAGCCTTGAAAGCTTCAGCATGTGCACTCACAGCCTTGGCATTGTTGGCTTGCATCTTCTTCAGGCACTTTTTGTTGTGCTTCTTGACAAAGCACATGTTTCTCAGGAACTTGGAATCTACCCTCTTAAGATTCATATCTTTGTGATTGGGGTTTCTTCATGCCATTTCTGTGCCACTTTTGGGACTGGTTGTGTGTGGTGTGGTTCTTGGACTTGGCCCTGTCTGCACCGAGACCTGCGACAGCCAAAGCGCCTACGACCGCTCTTTGAAGTTTTTGTATGCTAACATTCATGTTTTACATCAAATTTGGGGAGTTTTCAGCCATTATTTTTTCAGGTATCCTCTCTATTCCTTTTTGTCTCTGTCCTCTTTCTGGTACTCCCATAGGGCTTATGTTGATACACTTGATGGTGGCCCACAGGTCCCTTAGGCTCTGTCCACTTTTTAACTTCTTTTTCCCCTTTCTGTTTTTCAGACACAGTAATTTCATCTTTTTTATCTTCAAGTTCACTGATTCTTCATCCTGTTCAAATGTGCCTTTGAACCCCTGTAGTAGAATTTTCATTTCAGTTACTGTAATTTTCAGCTTCAGAATTTCTCTTGGGTATCTTTTAAGGTTCTATATCTCTCATGATACTGCTATTTTGCTCATACATCATTTTCTTGCCATTCTCCACACCTCCCTTTACTTCTTTGAGTATATTTACGACAGTTAAAACCAAAAGAAAAGAAGGATCTCAAAGATATTTGTATACTCATGTTTATAGTAGCATTATTCATAGTAGCTTAAATGTGAAAGCAAGCCTAGTGTTCAACAGATAAATGAATAAGCAGAACATGGGACGTCCTTACAATGGGCCTTACAATTCAGCCTTAAAAAGGAAAGAAATGCTGGAATATGCTGCAACATGAATGAATCTTGAGTACATTGTGCTAGGTAGAATAAATCAGTCATAATGAGTAAAAAAGTGTATGATTCCCTTATATAAATAGTCAAACTCATAGACACCAAAGAGAATAGTGGTTGCCAGGAAGTATGGGGAGACGGGAATGGGGAGTTAATGTTTAATGATGTAAAAAGAAAACTCAAGAGTCTCAGGGCCACCTCCCCTCACCCCAACTCTTTTTGTAAAAAAGAAGCTCAAGCCTCAGGAATCTTTGAAGAGCTGGCCCCGCACATCATTCATTAAGGAGATTCTTTCTGACCTCCCATAAGCAAGGACATACAAGTTGTACCTGTATCTAGCACCTAAAACTAAAAAGTCTCCAATTCCACAGTAATAATGAATTACAAATTTATCTTACAGGTAACACAACTTTAGCTAAGACAGAATCAGACATTCTTCCACCAACTCTGGGACATCTGCATAATTGAAGCTTCCTTCACTCTCTTATGTTATAAATATAATGGGCCCCACAAGAATGTAACCACTTTGCCTCATCAGCCCTCTCCCCTGCATTTTCCCCTTCTCTTTGTGCCTTTAAAGTGTTGGCAGTTCCAATTTACCCACACGAAAAAGAGCCACAGTTTGTCCTTTTCCCAGGAATGTAGTCAAAATCTTGGGTTAATAAACCTTCATTCATTGAGATTTTTGCCTCCTACGTTTATTTGGGTCATAATGCATATAGAGTCAGGGAGATAGATGGTGGTTGCTACACAACGTTATGAATGTATTTAATACCACTAAACTGTACGCTTATAAATGGTTAAGATGGCAGATTTTATGGTATGTATATTTTACTAAAATAAATTGAGAAAAAAAATTGGTAGGTGTAGTGTTAAGTAAACCAAACCAATTTCACAGTATTTCGAAATGTACAGACTTTCAATATCAAAACTAGAGGTGCATGCGTTTTAATCAGAGTCGTGGTGGTAACAGTCATAGGAACTAAAAAAAAAAAAGTTCTGAGGGCAGGGAATTGTGGAGAACGGTGGGTGACTAGAAATATTCACCAATATTTTGGATTTTCGTCATGGGCATTAATAGCAGTGGTATCACTAAGAATGTATGGGGCAGAGTCCCATTGTATCTGTTTTTCTAATAAATTAATTCATACAACAACGACAAAAAAATAGCAAAAAAAATAGGAAGAGAGAGCAGCCATGAGACCCCTAGCCTGAACGAGCAACGCCCACTCTACCCGGACACCACCGCACAACCCTCCAGAGCTCGCTGCGCAGGAGCGCGCAGGAGGCGGAGCGGGCGCGCAGTACTTCCTTCCGGGGGCGGGGCGGGTGCGCAGTACTTCGTCCGGTGCTCCACGTTACTCCTACGCCCTCAGCACAGCGGCGCCACGCAATCGGCGATCTGATTGGTCCGTGCGGGAGGGCGCGCGACGCCAAACTCTCCTCCCCAGCCCCGTCTGTTCCGTGGTCGCGCGCACGCTCGTGCGCCTGAATCCCGGCTGCTGCGCCCAGTCGCCATTCGAGAGGCCGCTGAGCCACTGGGCCCTGCTGACCTGCCCGCGACTGCAAACAGGGCTTTTCTCACGTCCTTTGGTCACCTTGACACCGGTCGCGGCTGGGACCGGTGAGGAGCGGAAGCAGGCGGGGAGGGGCGTGGTCGGGCCGGGTTCCGGCCGTTGACCTGGTCTGGCTGGGTCCGGGAGGGGAAGCGGTGGGTTTCGAGGACGGAAGGGCCTGGGCCGGCCGCTCGCGGCCAAACCCGCCCGGCGGGAAGAACTAGCCCCCGGAACCCGGCGGGAGGGGGGCGAAAGCGCCCCTTTGTATGGGGCGCGTCGCTAGAGGCCCGGTGTCAGTCGCGGCGGAGGCGGGAAGCATTTTGTTTAAAAGCCCGCTGGGAAGTTGGGAGCCGGCAGCAAGGAAGACGTTCTTTCTCTGTGATCCCTGGATGCAGTTTCCCTGGTCTGCATCGTCTTCTGCAGTTATTTTAAAATCCAGTAGGCAGCTCACAGAATGGGAGAAAACATTTGCAAATCTTAAATCTGATAGAGTTAAGTTGTATAATGCTTAAAGAACTACAACAACAAAAAGAAACCCAGTTCAAAAGTGGCAAAGGATATGAATAGATGCTCCTCCAAAGAAAATACACAAATGACGCAATAAGCCCGTGAGAAGATGCTCAGCCTAACTAGCCATCAGGAACATTCAAATCAGAACCACAGCAAGGTACCACCTGACGCCTGTTAGTGTGGCTATTAATAAAAAAAATTGGAATAGTAAGTTGGGGATGTGGAGAAATTGGGACTCTAGGGTGTTGCTGGTGGGAATGTAAAGTGGTACAGCTGCCTTGGAAAAGAGTTTAGCGGTTCCTCAATGCGGTTCCGAGGTACATACCCGAAAGAATTGAAAGCCAGGATCGAACAGATACTTGTTCACAAATGTTCATAGCAGTGTTAGGCACAGTTCAATTGTCTATCAACAGTGGTGATGTACACGTACAAGTTGTGGAATATACATACAATGGAATGTTACTGACCCTTAGAAAGGAATGAAATTCTTATATATGTTACAATATAGGTGAACCTTGAAAACATATTAAGTGGAATAAGACAAAAAAAGGACACATATTGGAGCTTACCAGTGCTGGTGGAAGAGTGGAATGGAAGTTGTTTAATAGGTATAGGGTTTCTGTGGTGGTGAAAAACTCTAGAACTTCGTAGTGGTGATCATTGCACATTTTACTTACGATGTCACTAAATTGTGATTTTTGGCTCACACCTGTAATCCCAGCACTGTGGGAGGCTAAGATGGGAGGATTGCTTGAGCTCAGGAGTTCAAGGCTTGTCTGAGCGAGAGTGAGACCCCAACTCATGGAAAAAAAAAAAAAATGGAAAAACCCAGCCAGATGCCGAGGTGAGTGCCTGTAATCCCAGCGGCTTTGGAGGCTGAGGCTGCAGGAAGCCCACAGTGAGCCAGGACGCCATTGCACTCTACTCCAGGGCATAGGGTAGAACTCTGTCTCAACAAAAAAAGAAAAAAGAAGAAGAAAAAAAAATTGTTAAATGTGCCAGCCTGAGCAAGAGTGAGACTGTAAAAAAAAATAGCCAAGGTTGGTGGCACACATCTGTAGTCCCATCTTCTCGGGAGGCTAGCACAGGAGGATTGCTTGTGCCTAAGAGTTGGAGGTTGCTGTGAGCTATGATGAGGCCCCTGCACTCTAGCTGGAGCATCTCAAAAAAAACTGCCGACACTTTAAGGGCACAGAGAGAAGAGGGAAAATGCAGGGGAGAGGACTGATGAGGCAAAGTGGTTACTTTTTTGTGGGGCCCATTTTATTTTTAGGAAAAACTGCAGTACAAAATTCGTGATTGTGAGAAGCATGGGGAAATTTTAGGGTAGTGAAATTATTCTGTACCACACTGTAATGGTGGATACATGACATACATTTGTCAGAACCCATAGAACTGTACAAAATGAGGAATGATGCCTCATGTTAATTATGGATTTAATAATAATCATTCATCATTAGTAACAAAATGTCTCAGACTAATGAAAATGTTAATACAGGTTGAGTATCCTTTACCTGAAATGCTTGGGACCAAAAATATTTTTGATTTTAAATTTTATTCTGGTTTCTAAATATGTGCATTACACTTACTGTTTGAGCATCCCTATTTCTAATCTGAAAAACTGAAATTTTCAATGAAAGTCATATTGGCACTGAAAAAGTCTCAGATTTGGGAGCATTTTGGATTTTGGATTTTCAGATTAGGGATGCTCAATCTGTAATAGGAGAAACTCTTGGAGAGGGTGAAAGGTGTATAGTAATTCTTATACTTTGTGTTAAATTTTTCTTTAAACAAAACTCAAAAAATAAGCATTTTGTAAAAATCAGCTAAAGTACACTAATACTAATATGGGTATAGACTGATAGAACCCATCTAGCTTTAAACATGCTCTGTGTATTGAATTTTAATTTAAAAAGCTGTACATCAAGTGTATTTTAAAAGACAGTCAATAGTGTTAGACTTCAAGCAAGTAATTGAATGGGAAATGGAAAGTAGGTGTGATATACCAATTGGAATAGCGTTGTGTTGAAACATAATGCTCAGAAAGCACTGGTGATCAGAACTTAGTTTTTTAGACAGAAGATGTGGTCTGTAGAAGGAAAAAGTAGAGTGAGAAATTTTTATAAATCTCAACAATTTAGAGTTACTTTTATAGTTAGGAGCTCTGAAATTTAAGAAGCAAAATTGCTAGAATCTTAAAAGCTGAAAGCAATTTCAGCTGTCTAGGCTCTGCCTGGAAGCTGAATTCTGGAACTCAGTTCTGTAACATCTCTGCAGATCTTTCAGCTACTGTGGGGAAGAGAGCATTGTATTACAATAGAAATCCAGAGTCAGGAAAATGCAGTCTTGTGTTGTTTCCTCTGATCTTATTATGATCTTTAATAAGTCACTTGTCTTCCTCTGCATTAGTTTTCTGAGTTGATTAAAAAAAAAAAAAAAAAGTTTAGATACTTCTTCAGGATCCATGTGTCTTCTAAAAAAAAAAAAAAAAAGTTTGGATTCAAGTCCTCTGAGGATCCCTTTAGTACTGTCTATACTGGTTATCTAATATGCTTCTAATTATGGCTTGCTTCTACCTGACAAGAGTGTCTTGTTCTAGTTCATGATGAAGTAGTTCCTAAAACTGTTGAGAGCTATAATCTGTTTTCCTGCTGGCCCGCACTTACTGTTTCTTGGACATCTTACATATTATCCATAATTCTTCCCCCTTTGAAGTTAAATGTCTGTATTCATGAATGAGATGTTTTTAAAGGCCCTCCTGCTTGCTCTTCTATGTTATCTCCTTTGTTAGAGACTCTTAAAAGTGTCCTTCCTTTAGAAGATCTACAGGTCTGTAGTGATCTACTAGGATACTCTGCCCAGTGCAGAATATGGCATACAGTTCTCTATAGTCTTGTGTTTATGCACTTAATATGTGGATTCTAAATGTCGAAGTTTCATCTTGTTGATTTTGACTTATTATGCAGACTTTTAAAAATCTTACTAAATTCTACTGTATTAGTTTAATCATATCTAGAAAGAACCTGGGCAGATAGGCAGAACTTTTTCTGTCATCAGAAGCTGATCATTTGCTTGATATTCAGCAAACTATTTAATGATAGGCTTGAGTTTCTTCAACTATAAGTTGAGGTTTGTTTTTGTTTTTGTTTTTTTTTTATAAATTGAAGTTTTTTGTTTGTTTGTTTGTTTTTTTGGCGGTTTTTGGCCGGGGCTGGGTTTGAACCCGCCACCTCCGGCATATGGGGCCAGCGCCTTACTCCTTTGAGCCACAGGCACCGCCCCATAAATTGAAGTTTTTAAAGTAGATTGTCTCTAAGGTCTCATGATTCTGAGAGTAGATGGTCTGCTCTAGTTTTGACGTCCTGTGATTTTGAGGTTGAGTCTCCAGTCTTCATGAGAGAATGTTAGAATTGACAGATACTTTCATAGCACAGACTGCGAGGGATGTGCAGGGATTACAGAATGAATGGATAGTTCCTCCTCTCTGAACACACACAGCCTGCTCTGATAGCTATGCTGGAAGTGTGTGCACAGCTAGGGATCCAAAGTAGAATGGGAGGGAGTAGGGAATTGGTCAGTACGGTGGACCCTTGAACAACCCAAGTTTGAACTGTATGATCTACCTGAGAATGAGACCTGTGTATATGGAGGGCTGACATTGTTATATGCAGGTTCCACAGGACACACTGTGGGACTTGAGTATGCCCAGATTTTGGTATACCTGAGTGAGCCTGGAACCAATCCTGCATATACCCAGGGAGGACTGTACTTGAAAAGACGTCCTGCCTGGAGGAAGGAATTTGCCTGAAGGCTGGGTGGAGAGGCAGGTAAATGTAAAGGAAAGGAAATACTTAGGCAAAGGCCCAGAAGCTTGAAGAGTCGGAATTACAGGTAGGTCAGCATTTTGAGAACAGCATTCTGGTCACAGGCTAGACTGTGAAGAGCTTTGTCTGCCATGTTCAAAGTTCATACTGTAGGTATTTTGAGGAATTGTAAGCAAGCAAGTCACATTAAGCTTTTATGTTGGGAAGATGACTTTAGTAGCAGCTCAGTAAGTGGGTTGGAAGGAAGGGAAAGTGTCAGGGAGATCTAATGTTAGAACTGAAGCAGTGACAGCTCAGGGAATAAAGGGAAGGGTAGATGAGCATACTGGAGTTTATAAGAAGTATATGGTGATCAAAAGTATCTTGTCAACAAACTTACCCAGGCCTTGAGTCTTTTCTTTAAAATTGTTATAGGAAGGGAAGAGACTAGAGCAGTCACTCTGCAGATCTATCCTTTCTTCCTCCCTGTCAGGACACCACCATCCTCTTCCTCCCTTAGTTGTTCTTTTTTTACCCTTTGGTCCTGTTGACTGTGTTGTTTCTTCTTCCACTGCATGTTAATTTGATGCTCTGCTGTGTCCTATTGACAATTGATGAAAGTCTGCCAGTTGTTACAGTCTGTAGTTACACTAGCAGTCTTTTGAGTGCTCACCAGAAAAGTAAACGTGAGTTAGAGTACCAAGACTGTGTAAGCTGGGATTGATTATGTACATGGGTATGATTCTATATGGATTATAAAAGGGAAGTTAGACATGGGTAGTATTAGGGGTTGGATCTATTGCAGTTTGGGTGTCATTTCATCCAGGGCTGGGCACGGTCATGCCTGTAATCCCAGGAGGCCAAGGTGGGTGGATTGACTGAGCTCACGAGTTCGAGACCAGCCTGAGCCAAAATGAGACCCCATCTCTAAAAATGGCTGGGCATTGTGGCAGGCACCTGTAGTCCCAGCTACTCTGGAGGCTGAGGCAAGAGAATTGCTTGAGCCCAAGAGATATAGGTTGCTTTGAGCTATGACGCGACAGCACTCTAATAAGGGTTACAAAGTGAGTCTCTGTCTCAAAAAATAAATAAGCAAGCATCCAGCCTTATTATACAGGGTGAACATTAAGTTCGTGTGTAAATTGCACATGACTTAATGTTCATCGTGTATTGGAACCTTCTCACTCACTGTTGGAGGGGTGGGATGGCAAGAGAAATACACAAGATTTCATTATAAGGGGTACAAATTATCACAGAGGTGTAGTTTTCTTTATCTTTTTTTTTTTTTCCCTAGGTTCAACTACTCATCTCTGTTCTTCTTTATTTACTAGAGGTTTAATCAAATAGCTATGTAGACTGCCTGGCCTTCAAAGACGACTTCTAAAGCATCTTGTAAGACAACTGGTAAGTCTAGTAGAGAAAGCATGTTGGGCTTTATTTTCTTCACCACTTTAAATGTATTTTAAGTGTTATTACAGTAGCATTTCCTTCTGTATACTTTTGGTTTGCTTTTAATATTTGTCATTTTTTTAATGCTTAAGAGAATATGAGAAATTATTTTTTAAATGCTTGGAATTCTTGAGAAAACACTACAAACATGTACATGCTTATATACAGTGATATATGAATGTGTGGTAGATGTACATGTCTGTTGTAGATTTGGAATATAAAAAGTAAATTCTGTAGCATTCTTTTTAGATTTTTTTTAATGTATGAGATTGGCCTGAAAAATTAGAGGACATTGCAGGGATAAGGAGTGACACATGAGTCTGACTCAAACCCAAAAGCCTGTACTGTTGGTCTCTGTTCTGATACCCAAAATGACATAACCCTCTTCAATATGAGCTTAGCTATTCTTTATAGTCACCTGTGGCCCCATGGGGTTATTGAGACACATCTTCCATTTTCCTCGAAAATCTTCTAGTCTTATTGAATATCGGGCTCTGAGGTAGATGGTTAATTCATTAAGAGACTCATCTTCAGTATTAAAATACTTTTCTTTGTTACAGTCCTTCTATCTTTAAAAACAGTATCGTAAAAGGCAGGATATCTCCTGGAGTAAGTGAGGAATTAATGCTTTCTGAAGAAAAGCATTTGTTTCTTCAACTGCCTATCACCTTTGTAGCTTTAGACCAGTGATTCTCAACATTCCTAATGCTGTGGTCCTTTAATACAGTTTCTGTAGGTCGCCACACATAGGTTGAGAACTGCTGCTTTAGACCAAAAAAAGGAGGGGGGCAAATGACATACTTACATAGGTTATAGGAGACAATGTTGTTAGTAATAAGTTATCAAAATTAGAGATGTTATTAAATTTTTGAAATTAATGTAATTAATAAAGGGAAACCATGTAAGTATATTTCTGATCTGTGCTATTTTTTGAGGAGCAGTAAAAAATATATATATATAACTTTACTCAGTCATTACCATTAGCACATAGCACTTTACATTTTCTTAGAAGTGGTTGGTACTTTGGTAAATTATGGTGTGTAATTTAACGAGAAAAGAGTAAAATATATATATATATATAGTCTCTCCATATATATGTATATATATACACACGTACACATAGAGACTATGAGTAAAGTCAGTATATATATACTGACTAATATATATATATATATATATTAGTTATAGAATCTGTTTTAGCATTTGTTGGATCTCAAGCTGAGAATAGCATACCCCGAAATTTAAGATAGAAGGGGAAAGTGGTGGAAAATAGAGATGGAAATATTGAAGGATCGGTGAGAGTCCAGGGTAGAATCTGTATATGTGAAATTTAGTAAAGGATAAATAAAGCATTTTACAACATTGAAAAAAAAGGATTGTATAGTTAGTGTTGTTGACACAGCTGATGTTGGATTAAAAAATGGGCTAGATTCCTACCATGTGGATTAAAGATACAAATGTTAAGAATGAATGAAATTGTTACAATCAGGAAAAAACGCTAAGTGATTAAAAAAATAATGAAGTAGGAAAACATAATTTTAAACCTGAGTCATAAGGGAAAACAGTATTAAGCTTTTAGTTCTTACGTAAACCAATTGAGTGTGATGAACACGCATATAAAAGAACCGCCGTAAATGAAGTGGAGACAAATGATAAACTAGGAAAATATTTTCAACGAATGAGCTGATTTCTTTTATACACAAAGACTGTTTACAAAATTGATAATAAAAACAGACAAAGAAAATGAACCAGCACTTCATAGGAAAAGAGACACATGGCTAATAAGGGAAAATGTTCAGTCTTTCTCATTAAAGAAAAGCACTTTAAAACAATAGCGAGGTACTGGTTTTCACCTAAGTGGTAGCAAACATTAGTTATACTCAGTGTTGGTGAGGGAGTTAGGGAATTGTCCCTCATGTATACACTTTTGGTATGTAATAAGTCATACAGGCAGTCCCTGGCTTATGAACAAGATAGGTTTTATAGGTTTGTTCGTAGGTTGAATTTGTATATAAGTTGGAACAGGTACATTTACCTATGGCCTGTAATAGCTGCTGTTCATAAATGTGAATTGTATGCCAGTTGGATGTCTAACTTGGGGACTGCCTCTACTACAAGAGTTTGGGAAAATGTCTCTTTGTTGAATGCAAATGGCCTTTGAGTCAGGTAATCCATTCTAGGAACTTTCCCTGCAGAAATACCCTCACTTGCAAAAATAGGTACAAGGAAATGTAGTGCTTACACTTTATGTAAAAATGTCTTGGATAAATTCTTAAATGAAAGCAAATTGCCAAGTAATATGTTTAATGTGATCTATTTGGGTTACCGTGTGTGTGGATTTGTATATGTCTAGAGCATTTCTTCAGTGACATGTACACTGGGGACTGATAACTATGTGAATATCTGGTACTGTGTGAATGAGTGTACTTTTTTTTTTATAGACAAAGTCTCACTTTGTCGCCCTGGGTAGAGTGCCATGTGTCATACCTCACAGCAGCCTCAAACTCTTGGGCTCAAGTGATGCTCCTGAGTAGTTGGGACGACAGGTGCCCGCTACAATGCCTGGCTATTTTTAGAGATAGAGTCTTGCTCTTGCTCAGGTCTTTAACTCCCAGAGTACTTGGATTACAGGCATGAGCCACTGCACCTGGCCAAATGGGCATTATTTTTTTTTTTTTTTTTGAGACAGAGCCTCAAGTTGTCACCCTGGGATAGAGTGCTGTGTCATCACAGCTCACAGCAACCTCCAATTCCTGGGCTCAAGCGAGTCTTATGCCTCCTTCCCAAGTAGCTGGGACTACAGGTCACCACAATGCCCGGCCATTTTTTGGTTGCAGCCATCATTGTTGTTTGGGGGGCCCGGGCTGGATTCGAACCTGCCAGCTCAGGTGTATGTGACTGGTGCTTTAGCCGGTTGAGCCATAGGCGCCAAGCCCAAGTGAGTATATTTTTAATGAGTTTCCGTTACTTTTATCGTAAGAAGATTGGCTTAAAATTTTAAAATGTCATCTTTTCTGGCAGCTAAGTTCCAGCTTCAAAGGTATCCTCTCTGAATTGCCCTTTGCCTGGTCTAGTCCTTCAGTTCCACAGCTTCCAGGATCTCTACTGGAGTCTTTTATTCTGAGGGGTCTTCCCTGAAAGCCTCTCTGTGTTGCTCTCTGTACTCTTACCTCCCAACTCATGTAAACACCACATTGCAGGGCACTGCTTTAAACCTAAATGCCTAGAACAGACAGAAGCAAAACTATTTATTAAATGAATGAATAAAATGCTTTAGATTGGGATGGATAAAACATACAAGATACTGACAATGAATCAAGCCAGTCTCATGTTAAAAAAAATGCGGGGGGGGGGGGGCCAAAAAAAGCCAAAGGTCCCACCCACCAAAACCTGGCCTGGTGATTTCGAAACCACCCCGGAC
>CAUYRH010170311.1:0-12039 GCA_963574655.1 Perodicticus potto | reverse complement strand
AGTGCCAAACTTACAACGAAATATTTACAATCTTTCACAAAAAAAAAAAAAAAAAAAAAAACAAACGCAAAAGTTTCCATGAAGAAAAAGTACATAGGGTAATAGGAATATATATATATATATATATATATATATATGTATTTTAGACAGAGTCTCACTATGTTGTGTGTGTTTGTGTGTGTGTGTGTAGAGACAGAGTGTCCCTTTCTCGCCCTCAGTAGAGTGCCGTGGCATCACACAGCTCACAGCAACCTCCAACTCCTGGGCTTAGGTGATTCTCTTGCCTCAGCCTCCTGAGTAGCTGGGACCACAGATGCCCACCACAACGCCCAGCTATATTTTTGTTGCAATTTGGCCAGGGCCAGGTTTGAACCCACCACCCTCGGTATATGGGGCCGGTGCCCTACCCACTGAGCCAAAGGTGCCGCCCCTGCCCCCTACCCCAGGCTACTTTTGGTTGCAGTTGTCATTGTTGTTTGGCAGGCCTGGGCTGGGTTCGAACCTGCCAGTCCCGGTGTATGTGGCTGGCGCCCTAGCCATCGAGCTATAGGCACTGAGCTGGTAATGGGAACATATAATTAAGAAATATATAGCAGAAGGACACTAACCTCAATGATAAGAGCTTGTCTGAATGTCAGGAACTTACAACTTTATAAATTACAACATGAGTTTAATCAAAGAAGTTGGAGGCTGGACGTGGTGGCTGACACCTGTAATCCCAGCACTCTGGGAGGCCAAGGCAGGTGTATTGCCTGAGTTCAGGAGTTCCAGACCAGCCTCAGCAAGAGTGAGACTCCGTCTCTAAAAACAGCCGGGCATTGTGGCAGGTGCCTGTAGTTCCAGCTACTCAGGAGATTGAGGAAAGAGAATCACTTGAGCCCAAGAATTTGATGTTCCTGTGAGCTATGGCACCATGGCACTCTACTAAGGGCGACAAAGTGAGACTATGTCTCAAAAAAAAAAAAAAAAAAAAAAAAAAAACCAAAGAAATCGGTAAGCACATCAGAATTTTAAAAAGAAGTAATAAACCTAATAAACATTAGGGCACTATTCTCACCAGCTAGAAAACAGGTAACCAAATATCTGGAACATCTGTTGAAAGCAATCCTTTCAAATCACAAATAAGAGACAACTCTCTTTCTGATCAAAAATAAACCCAAGGAGAAAAATGTTCTACCAGGCTTATTCTATAAGTCACTTCTAACTTTGTTCCTCTTAAGCCAACGGTTTTCAATCTCTGGGTCGCGATCCCTTTTAACAATGAAATTACATTGCAGCATTAGGAAGGTTGAGAACCACTGTCTTAGGCCATAATTAACAACAACAAAATACAGAAAATATAGTATTTAGTAGGTAACTCTTCTCTCACTACTGACACCTCCAACCCTGATTATTTTCATAATAATGCATCTTAGGCAATGTTCACTGCCTTCATTTTCTGCTTCATAGTTGCCACCAAAAATTGGTTCCTGCACATCTGAGTGACTTCAAGTATACATAGAAATAATAAATACATCATTAGCCTTGAAATCAGATTGGAGTAGAATTAAATTCTACTTTGACATTTACTAGTTCTGTGACCTTGGACAAATCAGTTAGCTTCTTTACTGTGCCTCAGCTTCCCCGTCTGTAAAATAATAATAATAAAATTTAGAGTGCTGTTGTGAATACTGAATGATGTGTGCGTGCTGCCTGGCACAATGCCTGACAGATTGCCACAAGTAGTAGTCTCATCATGACCATCGCTAATACGAATCATAGCGACCATGTGTATGTGCATATGCCACTCTTCTGGAGGCTAAGTAGAAAGAGACCATTCCTGAAAAGAAGTGTATATTGACTCAGAAAATATCTTCACTGTGTAATTAAGTGGACATTGAAATGAGCAGACTCAGTGACTGGAGACTCTCTCAACTTTATAAAATGCGGAAAAACTCTCATTTTACTAGGAGCAATAAAGTTTAATTCAGCCAAAAGGGAAGGATATTAACTATGATCAAGGATTATTCCTCTCTCATTATTCTATAAATATGAATATACATTTACTTTATACTTGGGTAGAAACTTTTACTTTAAGGTAAATTTGATTTTACTGGACTACTCTGCCACTAAATTCATAGACACAATAATTTGTTTAGCCAATGGACTTAACTCATTTTTTGCAATAGAAGGCTAGATCCTGTGAGAATTTTCTATTGCAAAGATGGTCTAAACTTTAGGAGTATCCAACCTGCAACTCACTAGCCGCATGGTGACTTTTTGAGGATGTTTTTCTTACCTGTGGTATCCGATATCATGAAAAGTACATAGGGATCTTTTTGTTCTGCTCATAAGCTATCATTAATGTTTATATATTTAACGTGTGGCCGAAGGCAAATTTATTCTTCCAGTCTGAGACAGAAAAAAAGGTTGGAGACTCCTGAAAGCATGTGTTATTTCCTTCTTATGTTTCTTATTTTATTGAGAGCCTGAGAAGTAAACTGAATGTCTCATGTTTTTTTTTTTTTTTTTTTTTTTTTAATTCTAGGAAGTTATCAGAAATTTAGTCAAAAGATACGTGGCTGCTATGATACGAAATTCTAAAACAAATGAAGGACTAACAGAAGAAAATTTCAAGGTAAATTAATCATGAAGTGGCTTAATTTCTCATTTCACATTTCTGTTTTTTTTTTTTTTTTTTTGAGATAGAGTCTCAAGCTGTCACCCTGGGTAGAGTGCTCTGGCATCATAGCTCACAGCAACCTCCATCTCTTGGGGTAAGCAATCCTCTTGCCTCAGTTTTTCTAGTTTTAGTAGAGATGGGGTCTTGCTTTTGCTCAGGCTGGTCTCGAACTCCTGAGCTCAAGCAATCCACCTACCTCGGCTTCCCAGAGTGCTAGGATTACATGCATGAGCCACCACGCCCGGCCTCATTTCACGTTTCTTAAACATTTAATCTTCAAAGTGTTTGAGGTTTCTGGTGGTTAAATTTCACCTGTATATATAATACAGCCATACCAGCTATAATTATTTTTCTCTCTTATAACTGTCATTCAATAGATGGAGAGATTTTACCAATGTCTGTCACACCACAATCAGTTTTATGAACAAAAGAAATTTGCCATGTGCATTGTTTTAATATTCTGGGTGTTTTTTGTTTGTTTTGCGGTTTTGGCTGGGGCCAGGCTCGAAACTGCCACCCCCAGTATATGGGGCCGGCGCCCTACTCCTTGAGCCACAGGCACCGCCCATATTCTGGTTGTTTTTTAGTATGAGAATTGATGCTTTAAATGACGTGGCAAGGGGCCAGGTGCGGTGACTCACCCCTGTAATCTCAGCACTCTGGTAGGCCAAGGCGGGCAGATCGCCTGAGCTAGAGTGAGACCCCGCCTCTAAAAATAGCTGGGCATTGTGGCAGGCACCTGTAATCTCAGCTACTCAGGGGCTGAGGCAAGAGAATCGCTTGAGCCCAGGAGTCTGAGTTTGCTGTGAGCTATGATGCTATGGCACTGTACCAGGGGTGACAAAGTGAGACTCTGCCACAAAAAAAAAAAAAAAAAAAAAAAAAACAAGTGATGTGACAAGGATGCATGGTGAGAGGCGAGACAGCAAAGAAAAGATTCCTGAAGACTTAAAGATCTTCTTTACTTAAAAGATTTAAGATCAAAAATTCTGCTATTAAATCTAAGGTCTTAAAAAGCTCTACCCTGAAACATTAAAATTCTCTTATTATTAGCATTAGACTAAAACAATGATTCTTAAACCTGGGGCAATTTTGTCTCCCAGTTAGCATTTGGCAAAATCTGGAGATATTTTTGGTCATCGCACTAGCATATGATGGGTAGAGGCAAGGTTGCTACTAAACATCCTACAATGAACAGGACAATCTCCCTCAACAAAGAATTTATCCAGCCTAACATGGCGATAGAGCTAAGGTTGAGAAACCCTATCCAGAACACACCTATATTTTCTAAGGCACATAGGAAGGTAATTATCCTAATCCATAGACAGAACTCATCTACTGAGGGTCTGCTATGTGTCCAGCACTCTGCTAAGTGCTGGGGTACAGTAGTAAGCAAGATCTAACCAGCGTCTACTCTTGTGAAGTGACAAACAAACAATAAGAACATAGGGTGATGAATGATTGCGTATTCTGACAGGATAAACACAGGGAACCACGCGAACATGGAGAGGAGAGACAACTAGGAACTGAAGAGTCAAGACAGGCTTTCTAGAGGAAGTGATGGTTAATCTGAGGGTTGAAAGAGCAGACAGATAAAAAGAAGTTGGGAAAAGGAGTATTGTAGACAGAAAGAACATACAGGCAAATGCCCAGAGGCAGGGGAAAATATGTCCATATGGGTGGACAATAGAGAGCCTGGGAAAAATAGTAGTAGGAAGAGATGAAATTGGAGAGTGACATGTACCAGGCCTTGAAAAACCTTGTAGTCCATGGTATGGCACTTCTACTTTTTCTTAAAGTCAGTGACAAGTTACTCACAAATTTTAAGCAGGGAATGACATAATATCTAAACCCTTAATATGGCTTTTAAAGGAACAATCGAATATCTAAAGCCAGTTAGAGACGGAGGACATTTCTTAGGGATTTGAATGAACAGGATCCCCCGTCCCAAAGCAGCACTCTCATCACCTGACATACCACTTCTCTAGTTTCATTTCTTAGAATCCTAAAAGCTTTTTCATCTTCAGTAGTCTTTTCATATGCAGAATATGCAGGAGTGAGCACCCATGCCCTAATACCTTAATCGTTAAGTAACACTTTAGCAGGACACTGATGGACACATGTCAACAGACTAATATCAACTTAATCCGTTGCACAATTTTTCCAGTGGCCATCCCTCCCCGTAGAATTATTGTTTTTCCTACTCAGGAGGCTGAGGCAAGAAAATCTCCCAAGCCTAGGAGTTGGCGGTTGCTGTGAGCTGTGTGATGCCACGGCAGTCTACCGAGGGCAATAAAATGAGACTCTGTCTCTACAAAAAAAAAAAAAAAAAAGAATTATTGTTTTTCTTGTGCTCGAATAATGGGAGACTTTTCTGATAGTTTGTGTAGTGTTTGCTACTAGGAGAAACCTGAAACATTCCAAAAGTATTCAATGTGCCTACTTTGAACTTAAGACTAAGCTTCTTTATATAACACATCTCCCCTCTTTCCCTAGGAATTAAAGCAGGACATCTCCAGCTTCCGATATGAAGTGCTTGACCTCTTAGGAAATAGAAAACACCCAAGGAGAAGCTTTTCCACTAGCAGCACTGAACTCTCTCAGAGGGATGATACCAATGATGGCAGTGGTGGGGCTCGGGCCAAATCCAAGAGTGTTTCTTTCAATTTAGGTTGCAAGAAAAAGGCCTGCCATGGGCCACCCCTCATCAGAACCATGCCAAAAGCCAGTGGTGCCCAAGGGAAGTCAAGAGCTGAGTCATCAAGCAAACGCTCCTTCATGGGTCCTTCTCTGAAGAAACTGGGTCTCCTGTTCTCCAAATTTAATGGTCATATGTCTGAGCCCAGTTCAGAGCCAATGTACACAATTTCTGATGGAATCGTTCAGCAGCACTATATGTGGCAGGACATCAGATATTCTCAGATGGAGAAAGGGAAAGCAGAGGCCTGTTCTCAAAGTGAAATTAACCTCAGTGAGGTAGAATTAGGTGAAGTCCGGGGCGCTGCTCAGAGCAGTGAATGCCCCCTAGCCTGTTCCAGCTCTCTTCACTGCGCATCCAGCATCTGCTCCTCAAATTCTAAACTTTTAGACTCCTCAGAGGATGTGTTTGAGACTTGGGGAGAGGCTTGTGACTTGCTCATGCACAAATGGGGTGATGGACAGGAAGAACAAGTTACAACTCGGCTCTAAGTCAAACCCCTTTCACCTGTCCTGGAACTCAACAGAAAATTTGTAATTTCCTTGCTCTCAGAAGTGACATAGAATATGATTCCCTCACTGTCCCCCTAGAAAAGAGAGTGAAACTCCTATTATTTTTTACCATCTTTTATAGCCACATTCTCCATTTTTTGTTCTTGTTTTATTTTTAGTATTATCATTTGCCTTTTTTATACCCATAAACACTTAAGTCCATCTGACAACCAACTGAAAGGGAGTTGCCCCTAATCAGCAGAGGTGCAGTTGGGTGCTTAACACTTTTGCTTTGCTTTTCTCTCCCTTGCTTCCTTGAAGCTCCAGGTGCCACTTTGCTACTCTTGCTGCTACACAGATCCTTCAGGATCTCATGCCATTTTCCCATGGGGCTGAAGGATGTGGTCAGCAGTCCCCCACCAGCTATCAAATAAGGCAAACTAACATGCCTATCTTTGTTGCCATTCTGTGCTACACGCTGCCCATGCTGGTTCAATGAACAGCATCAAAAGACAGCTGAACAGACTCCCAAGATTTGTCAGCTCCTGGTTTCTAGGTATAATCAGCTTTTTGTTTTGTTTTTAAATGCTACTACTTCTTATCGTGGGGGCTGAGATTTTTATTTCTTAAAGATGTGTTGGTTTTCTGGTGTGTGCCAGTGAAATATTTACCCCATAGTACATATCACATCCAATAAGTTAGGTGAATTCCTTTCCTGTGTTCATGTGTTTCAGTTAATGTACATTTTAAAATTTGATAGTATCAAAATTAGTATTTAGGATGTGTACTGTTTTTTAAAAACTCTACTGAACTCTAACAAATAGTAACTACATCTCATACATTGGCAAGAAAAAATAATTAGCTGGCCTATTTGTAGGGACCTATCTACTCTGATAGTTTTAATCATTGCTATCTAAGCCTTTTAAGATAAAAGCCTGTATTTGAAATATTTTATATGAGAAAAATGACATACTGCTGGGGTGTTGAAATCTGAAAAATGAACATCTTCATTTTAATTAATTGCTTTATGAAAAAAATAAAATAACAAAACAATTTTAGGTCTAGACAACCTACTTCAGGTCACAGATTTAATATTCACTGAGGGCAGAGGAATAGCATGTGTAACTTTATGTTAGAAATATAACAACCTGGCTTGGTGCCTGTAGTTCAGTGGCTAGGCCACCGGCCACATACACCAGGGCTGGTGGGTTTGAACCCAGCCTACAGCTGCCGAACAATGACAACTACAACAAAAAAATAGCCGGGCATTGTGGTGGGCACCTATACTCCCAGCTACTCAGGAGGCTGAGGCAAGAGAATTGCTTAAGCCCAAAGTTTGAGGTTGCTGTGAGCTGTGATGCCCTAGCACTCTCCCTAGGGCGATATAGTGAGACTCTGTCTCAAAAAAAAAAAGGGGGGGGGGCGGTGCCTGTGGCTCAGTGAGTAGAGCGCCCGCCCCATATACTAAGGGTGGCAGGTTCAAACCCAACCCCGGCTGAACTGCAACAACAACAACAAAAAATAGCCAGGTGTTGTGGCGGGCGCCTGTGGTCCCAGCTACTCAGGAGGCTGAGGCAAGAGAATCACCTAAGCCCAGGAACTGGAGGTTGCTGTGAGCTGTGTGACGTCACGGCACTCTACCGAGGGTGATAAAGTAAAACTCTGTCTCTACAAAAATAAAAAAATAAAAATAAAAGAATAAAAAAAAGAAATATAACAACCCTAGTGGATTCATGGAACTATGAACATACTCCAAATTCTACTGTCTTCAAAGAAAGCTGTATTTATGCATCTAAAAAATTATTTTCCACAGCTTAAGAGTACCTTATCAGAATATAAAGGTTCAAGTTAAATAATGTGTATTGTTATCATTTTAGACCTGACAAGCACTAAGTGATTACCTGCCGGGCAAGGATGGTTTTTACAAACATTAACACAAAACTTCCCCCAATTCAGACTCTAACATATGTCCTAAAACAACTCTAGGTCTGGGTGTCCTGGAGATTAAATTAACAGAGTGCAGCCCAGAAAAATGAAGGATTTAGTTAGGTGTCACCCTGTCCTTTTAAATGTCAACACCAATTGGAATCTATTTAAATTCATGCATGTAATTTCTGGCGAAAGTGAAATGAATTTCCAAATAATGTAAACCTCAAAACTAGGTTTTAACGGAGTAGTTTCTGTTATTTAAATTGATTCCCTTCTATGTCCCTAGCGTAAGTGATTAACGTTCGGTATATTTCACATGGAAAAAAGCCAAGTTGTGAGTGTGGAGGAATGGGAACAGGAGGTGGCAGTAAAGAATAAAGCTCAGATGCAGGGAAAAGTGATCAAGAAAAAAAGCTACGTCAAGACCCATTTGGCATGAGGTTATCTCAAAATAAGCCCTTGATTATCTCTGAAATGGTTATTTACTCAAACCCAACTTCTCCCCTACTTCACGAAGTGAGACTCATAAATGGCCCTAGGTTACTTTCCAGAAAGGTTTCTGCAGTTATACATTCAACTTTCCCAGATGTCAAATTCACTTCGAATAATAATAGAACATAAATTATATTCCTAATTTATATTAATGGCACTAAAAATATCCAGTATATGACCCTATTTCATCAAAAGAAATGTTTCTTATAATATATATAACTATCCTAGCAGGAGTTTTTTTGTTTTTAATCAATTTGTCAGAAAACAGGGTAAGCAGATAAGAAGACATGCTCCAAAATAGTCTTCTGTCAATTACATTCCAAAGAAAGAATATGTCTAAACCAGTACCATACTTCAAGGGAGTACATTCCCTTTCAGATATTCTCAAGGTTATTGTCTTTGTGCCTTAAGCTTAAGACTTCACTAGCTATGTTGAGGCCTCATTTAGGATATGGATTAAAGCAAAACAGCTATTGACCTAACTTCCATTTGGTAACACCAACATTTTTATTAATTCTAGCTCAGCAGAAAGCAAAAGAAATAGAATAGGAAGGAGATTTTGCTCGCTTCTCTACCCTCTTCATCAGCTACTATCAAAAAAGTTATTTCAGGCTTGGTGCCTGGGGCTCAACGGGCTAAGGCGCCAGCCACATACACCTGAGCTGGTGGGTTTGAATCCAGCCCGGACCCGCCAAACAACGACGGCTGCAACCAAACATTGGCCGGGCGTTGTGGCAGGCACCTGTAGTCCCAGCTACTTGGTAGGCGGAAGCAGGAGACTTGCTTGAGCCCAGGAGTTGGAGGTTGCTGTGAGCTGTGATGTCACAGCACTCTATCCAGGGTAACAGCTTGAGGCTCTGTCTCAAAAAACAAATAAATAAGTAAAGTTATTTCAAAAGAAAATGCTCTGACCCTAGAAAATGTATAAGCCAACTTGAGAGTATATTTACAAACATAAAAAGTTAAAGACAACCTTAGATAGGATCTAAAAGTTATTTCAAGGCTAGGCACAGTGGCTCACGCCTATAATCCGAGCACTTTGGGAGGCCGAGGTGGGAGGATTGCTCTGAGCTCTCAGGCTGGAGACCAGCCTGAGCAAGAGTGAGACCCCATCTCTAAAAATAGCCGGACATTGTGGTGGGCTATTGTAGTCCTAGCTACTTGGGAGGCTGAGGTAAGAGAATCACTTGAGCCCAAGAGTTTGAGGTTGCTGTGAGCTATGAGGCCACAGCACTCTACCCAGGGTGATAGCTTCAGACTCTGTCTCAAAAAATAAAATGAGATAAAATAAGTTATTTCAAAAGAAAATGCTTACGTATGTACTCTGACCCCAGAGAATGTATAAGCCAACTTGAGAGTAAATTTATAAACATAAAATTAGAGATAAGAGAAACTTAGAGAAGATCTACTCTATTTCAAACTCATATATTACAAATAGAAATAACAATAATAATTTGTTCAAGGCCACAGAGCCAGTTGATAAACACAAATCTTCTAAATCATAGAAACAAGACATTTATTATTAAACATATATGTTATATATCGATGTGAAAATGAAATGGCCACTACACCCTTTTGTTCATTTGCCTAAAATGCTGTGAACTCCCTTTCATACTGGCATACTTAAATGTCAAGTTACAAATGTACTATAAAGTCAAATTATAAATAATACAAGAATTATTCACTACTTTTCTAAAATATCCGTATCATGGTTCACCTCCATTACTATTGGCTTTCTTATCGCTTCTAGACACCTTGGATTTGTTTGATCCCATAATTAAAGTCCCCTTGATAATAAGGGTAAAACTATTATAAAGAAAATGCCTGAATTATATTAGAGAGTGACTATTGCTGAATGAAGTATCTCCTAGATTTAAGCCCAGTGGCATATATAGGACTTAAAACTAGGACTTTAAGCCAGGATTCTGTCTAGAAGATCCTAAATCCAAAGTCATTTTTGGAAGATGCCAAATTTTATAGGCATACAAATGCTCCAACTTATGCTTCTGTCTTCTTACATGGGGATATTGAAAAATTCCCAGTTCTGCCTCTCATAATCATTTTTCATTCCACTGTGACCTAATTTAGGCTATTTCAACTAAGTCTAATACATCCAAATGCCTGTCTGCAATCTGATTAAAGAACCTTTTGAAAAAACTAAGGCGTTCACCTTTTTAATGACTTAAATACTATTTTCAAAAAGAACTTTATAGTTCTTAAGACGGTGCAAACCTTTTCTGAAAATTTCAATGCGAACTCCAGAGAAAAATATGAGGCCATACCTTGGCCAAAACATACAACCTTTTGGCACTTATGTTGCATTGTGGGTGAGACTAATAGTTTTAGTGGCTCAGATCTTGGTTTGTTAAATCATCGGGTAAAATGACTTGAGGCTAGGCAGAAATTCCTGTTTAAAAGTTCATAAGAAAAATTGAGCGTATTATTTTGGCAACCAAGTTTTTAAATCAGCACCAATAAACAGATTGCTCATATAGACAAAGTTAATGTAAACTGATGTGCAAATGTTAAGATAAACAACCCCTGCATACCTATTTCACAGTTCCCCCTACTCCTAACCCCTGCAACTTTTAAAACTATGTGTAGAAATTTCTTTGGCTTGCTTCATCCACCCAAACATACACCTTGTTGGTGTAGAACTAGGTGGGAACTGAATACACCAATCGTATAAGAAACACTGTTTCTGTGTTTCCAATCATCCTTTTGACAACAGATGCGGGTTTTGGCTTGCTCTGCCATTGGGGGTGATGTTTGTAAAAGTGAGAAACTTGGGTACACACACACACAAACACACAAAATGAAACTTAATAGCATTTAATCGTTCTGGCCATGGCCCTTCATCTGTTTTGGTAATTAATAAATTTTTTTTTTTTTGAGACAAGAGTCTCACTATGTCGCCCTTGGCAGACTGCCATGGCATTACAGCTCACAGCAACCTCAAACTCTTGGGCTTAAGCAATCCTCTTGCCTCAGCCTCCCAAGCAGCCGGGACTACAGGTGCCTGCCACAATGCCCAGCTATTTTTCTTGTTGCAATTGTCATTGTTGTCTGTAGGCCCAGACCAGGTTTGAACCTGACAGCTTGGGTGTATGTGGCCAGCACCCTAACCACTGAGCCACGGTTGCCGCCCATTACTACCTAATTTTGAAGAGATGGGAAGCAGGAATAACTTTTCAATGTAAAGACATTTTGTGAAATTGTGGCAAAGATTTGCTAAAATAAATTGCTATGACAACATCCTCTGTAGCACAACTGTTAATGAGAACTAACCGGATTTAGGGTTTTGGGCTTTAAAAATATTAATAAAGCATTTAAGTCAGAAGAAAAACAACTTGCCTATAAGACATAAAAACACATATTTTGGCAAAATAAAGTGAGTCTGCATGCCTGCATACTTCAGATTTACTGCATACCTGAGATTTGCTGCAATTACTACTATATGCGGATATGGCCTAGGATTTTCATCCATCTGTTGTGTGGTGATCCAGAGGAGATGCTAGTAAGTGGCTTTTGAGTGCTTTACTTTTAGACAATGGAATGTTTAAGAAACAGAGGAGTTAATTGCTGGAATAACCCCCAGGTATAGCTAGTGAAGGTGCTGTAATATCTTTTTTTTTTTTGAGACAGAGCCTCAAGCTCTCACCCTGGATAGAGTGCTATGGCATCACAGCTCACAGCAACCTCCAATTCCTGGGCTCAAGCGAGTCTCCTGCCTCCGCCTCCCAAGTAGCTGGGACTACAGGCGCCCG
>CAUYRH010170310.1:0-10582 GCA_963574655.1 Perodicticus potto | reverse complement strand
GGCTTGGTTTCAGCAGTACCAGGGAGAGATACCTATCTGTCCCCACCCAAGCAAGCCATGGATCCCTCCAGCCACACAGTGGCCATGGGTTTCCCAGCATATGTGGTCCCCCAGGCCAGCTAATGACTACAGAGCTCCCCTCTCCCCGGTGCAGCCCGTCTGCTGTGCCCATCCCCACCTGCATTCTTACGACTCACCTCTCTGTATCACTGTCACTGGCCACCTCTTCCAAGGCTGCCTGCAGGTCTGCAATCCGCCGGATGGACGTCTCCAAGTCTGTCTGGAGAGTATGCCTCACGGCTGCAAGCTCCTCCACGTACTTTTCCTGGAGAGAGACCACATTGGCCTTAGATTAGATACCTGCCCACCTACCCACGCGTTCTCTCGGGAGGAGACACAGCCATGCCACATGCCCAGCGAGCTCCTACGACACTGTGGGCGCTCCATGAGAGGCTCTCTCTGTGGATGGGTAGATCAGACCTTCAGCCAGGAGCTCTGCATTTTATAGAGGAGGAAATGGGTATTCCAGGACGTGGCCCAGGGACACATAGCTCGCTCCCCGTGCAGTGGGTGCTGCACCTAGCATGTCTGACCGTGCTCTGGACCTGCACCACCATGCTGCCCAGCACACAGTGGTGCTCCACCCATCTCGGATGGATGAGTAAACAGACCCAAGGCTCGCAGAAGCTAGTTTAGAGGAAGACAAGACAGGATGCATGGATCTGGTGGGGAAGGTTGGAGGGAGGGCAGAAACATGAATAGTTTCCATCCAACCCTGTACCCTGCATGCCCCACCTTGTTCTTCCCCATAGCAGCAAAGGCGAAGATGGAAACCCTTGGCAGGGCTCCCACCAGAGCTGGCAAAGACGACAGGCTGCTTTCTGTGGCCAGTGTGGTGTTGAGTGTTTTATGCTCATGCCTTCACTTGTGCCTCACAAGCCTGGCAGATGAGCTGACTACTCCACTCCCATTTTACAGATGAGGAACTGAGGCATTGAGTGAAGACTTCATGGCAGTGCAGACCTCGAGCTCAGTACATCTGACTCCCCCTCAGTGCTCATGCCCTGTGCTCAGTACTTCCTGGTACTGCCCTAAACTTGGTCTAGACTCAGCAAAATCTCTGCCTTCCATTTCCACACACCACCACCCTTTAATGTACTGAGTACCAACTGAGGGTGATTTTACAACCCTCCCCCCCCCCAGCTCAGGGGACATTTGGTGATGTCGGGAGACATTTTTGGCTGTCACAAATTGGGGGGATACTACTGGCACCTACTAGATAGAGGCCAAGGATGTTGCTCAACATCCTTCAACACAGAGGTCAGAACCTACTAAAGAATTATCTGGCCCAAGTGTCAATAGTGCTGAGCTGAAATTCTGGGTTAAACCCAGAATCCTGCCTTCTGGGAAATTAATCCCAGGAGGACGAAATCAAAAGGCAGAGCACAGCTCTGTATCTCAGGATGCTTGGAATCGTGCTGTTGATGACAGGGAGATGCTGAAAGCTGCCTCATCACCAAGCAATTGGGAATAGTTAGGGAAATCACAGTGTGTCACTTTGATGCTATTAGGCAGACATTAACATTTGAAATAAGAATTGTGGCAGCGTGGAACGCCTCTGTGAAATAATGGGAGGCGAACAGAACAGAGCAGAGGAAAATCATGGCTGAATTTTGCAATTAACATGCACACACACTTGGAGAGTTCAGAGTATTTATGGATGGGGTGAAGTGTGGCTATTGGATGGGATTTTTCTTTTAAGTGGTTTTAATTATGTTTATTTTTGGACTGTTGCTTAAAGGAACACACACGTATCAACTGATAAGAGTGTAGGTGGGGATTGGGGACACAGAATATGAAGATTTAGGATCAGATGTAAGTTCAATTCCCAGCTTCCCACAGAACTCACTAGCTGTGTGACCATGAATGGCTCACAGACGTTCTCTAAACCTGGGGTCATTCTGCTTTATTTTGTAGATGAGGAAACTAAGGTTGGTGAGGTTATTTAGGGCAAGTAAGGAGTAGAGACTTGGTCTTCCCGCCTCCCACTCCAGGAATCTTTCTGGGGCAATGAGTTCCCCACCCCAAAGGAAGGCAGAGAGGACCAGGGCAGCTCCCCATCATAGGGACATACAGCTCTCCTGTGCAGATCAGCTTATCTACTCATGCTGTTGTAAGGCTGTGCTTCTCAAATATTTTTTATTTTATAATTTTCTAATCTTAAAGAGAGAGAAAGCAAGCAACAACTGACACAGCCCAAGGGCCCTGCCAAGCTGTTGAGAGAGGGAAGGGGAGGTGTGGAGGGAAGCCAAGTCGGTGTGAGAAGGGGCCGGCAGTACATTGTGGTTGATTGAAGCTGTCAACCGTGAAATCCCCATCTTGGGCCCCCAGACTGGAGGCCAGCAGCTGTCAGAGGAAATAAAGGATACCTAGGGACAAAGAAGGGGTGCTCACCCCAGGACACCACCATGTCAGCTCATAAACACACCTTGAAAGTGTCTGGGTACAAAATCCCTGCAGTTTACAAAAGCATTTGCCCACACTCAGCTCTCTCTTAGTGGGCCAGGATAATGGAGTCCCTGGGAATCAGCCACTTTCTCCCAGGAGATGTGGCACCAGTGTCTTTGGAAGACCCAGAGGCTGAGAAATCTGCCATAGATCCTGTCAGAAGTCCACAGGTCTTAGGCATGTGTTAAGGACACTGAATCCCATAGATATTGGTTGAATGAATGTCCTGAGATGAAATGTGAGGAAGCTGAGGGCTAGAGCAGCAAAACGTCCTGTCCAGCGTCACATAGCTGGGGTGGGTAGGGTCACAAAGCTGAGATGAGCATCCAGGTCTCAGGTTCTGACATGTGAAAAAGGAGCACGGACGTCCCCTCCCAGTTTTGTTTGGATATACGTCACTGATCTCAGTTCATGGGGGAGCAGGAAGGGTCTAAATTTACAGCCTTGGGGAACCTGCTAGTAGATAGAGCAGAGGGACAGATCCTGGGTCTGTGGGGAGGGACGGCTGGTGTGGGACCAAGCATGTGGGTAGAGGAAATGGGGCCCTGAAAAGAATCAAGTCCATAATATCAGGAAAGTGAAAGTAGTCTCTGTAGCTGGGCTGCCTGAGCTCGAGCCCCAACTCTACTGCTCACTGGCTGCGAGACCTGCAGCAAGGTACTTAAACTTGCTGACCCTCAGTTGTCTCAGTGGTAAGTGGGGGCGCTCTTAGACTCTCCTTCCCAGAGCTCTTGTGAGGAGTAACTGAGTTTGGCAGAGAAGTGGCACTGCAGTCATTTAATTATTGGGGGAAAATGAGGAGCCTGAGAAAGGGCAGATTCAGCCACATCCCTGAGATTAGAATGCAGGACTCTGGCTCCACAGCTTCTTCACCATCCTGCAGAGAAAAGACACAAACCAAAAACAAAGGCAGCATAGGAGATGAGTTAGCTAGACAGAGTGAAAAGAGGTGAGAACAAGAAAGCCATCAACAGAGGACAGTACATGGAGCAATGATGAAGTCTGGGGACCTGCTGCCACCCCTCAGGCTCCGCCGTGCCCCGCCCTGCTCTCTGCATCCCATCCTCCATCTGCTGGCAATGTGCCTCACAGTGGGAGCACCCTGAGGAGAGGGATTTGAAAAATGGAGTGTCTGTGTAATCAGCAATCAGCAAATCTTTCCTGCTTCAACTGGAAAACCAAATGGAGTCTGCTGATTGCAGAGACCACGTCATTAGGCTAAATGGATGCAGAGTCCCAGACTGTCTTTTCTTCAGGGCAGATTAAACAAGGCTCCCACCAGAGACTCCCCCAGGAGACATGTAAGGGGAAGTGTATGCAGAAGGGGCACAGAGGAGGCATCCCCCTCAGACCTCGGCATACAGCCTTCTTGTTCCCTCTGTGGAAGAGGACGTGGGCGAGAGACGACTACATCAGACTAATATCGCTGGGGATTGGTTCACAGCTGCCCCATGCAAATGGGATTGTGTTTTGAGGCCAGATGTGAACTTGGTCTTCTCTGTTGTTAGCTATCCTTAGAGATTTGGAGTATGGAGAGGAGTTTGGGAGGTGAAGGCCATTTGGGATATAAATCCATTCAGATAGTTAGATGTATATAGAGCAGAAACACACTAGGAAATAGAAAATATGGTCAGACTAATCTAAAACTATAAAACAGTGATACACACACTGTGACAGACACACAACATCCATACATCCTAGTATATATTATATGTTCATACGCTATTGGTTCACACATACATTCATTCAATACACTTATTGAGTACCTACCATATGCCATCACTGATCTAGGCATGGCTGCAGAAACCTAATCTATCCTAATTGTCAGGTCTGGAACCCAGTAGGCACTAATCGATCCGTAATTGCCCGTTCTGGAACACTGTTGGCACTCTATATATGTTTGGGGATGGAATGAATGGTGTTATTCTATGACTGTTAGGAGTGAATAAAGGAAGGACAGGGTATTACACACACTCGTTAATGCATACATAATATGTGTGATGCATATAATACATAGATATATTATCTGTGTCACACATACACAGAGAAATACGGTAATGCACAGTGCCTCGATTAGCTGCACACTTGCTGAACTCCCCTGGTTAAACTCCCAGGCTGCTCCCCCTGGAGCATACCATGGAGAATTGCCCATGGGGGAAGTGGTTCATATGGTAATTAATGGCTGTAATTAAAATCATCTCCTCTTGTGATGTTCAATTACAGGCTAATATTTAAAAACCGTTGTTTGTTGTTTGTTTTCTCTGCCCAGCACATCTCAATCATCAGAGGACCCTTTCCTTCTCCAAATGGACAAGACTCTCATTTCTCAACTTCCGTGGCTCTAGAGGAGGCCTTTCAAACATTTTGAGGTATCTCCCAAGGCCCCTCAGAAGTTAATTTCACATGTGCCACGTAATTTATACTGTAGATCAGGCTATCTCAAAACACTTTTAAAATCTGATGAAAATTGGTCTTGTTATTTTCTTCTGATTCACTAAAGACAAGCAGAAACAGCATCATGGACCCTGGTTGGGCCTGAAAAAAAAATTACACACATACACATATGTGCTATTCTAAATACATATACATGTGCATACGTGTGAACGTGAGTGCACATGTGTATGTACAGTTACACATCCAAATATCCCCAGTGTCTGACACATAGCTTACTTAATAAATACTAAGTACATATGTAGTAGAGATTGTGTATTTGGCAATCAGCAAACCTTTTCTGCTTCAATTTGAAACCTAAACGGGGTTGAATTTGTACCATGGCACATGGTTTACACTATAGATCAGACTATCCCAAAACATTTCTGAAACTTGATGCACATACATCAAGTATTTTCATATAATTAGTAAATGTCTAATAAATATTGAACATACTTAATAAATATTTGTTGAATTACTTAATAAACAAATACATTTATTTACATTTCTTCACGCACAGGCACTTGGCTAAAAGTATGAAATGTCTTATTTTACTTAATCTTTATAAAAACCTTCAGGACTAAGTATTATAGAAACACATAAAAAGTAAATTGAGATTATAACAAATAGTAGCAATAGTCATTACCTCTGTGCAAAAATCACCCCCAGATATGGGGTGATTTTTATTTTCCTTTTTACACTTCTCCAGATTTTCTGTAATAAGTATGAATTACCTTCATTAATGGAAAATTGAAAATATCTGATTTTCTTCCTCTCTGACACTACAATGAGCAACCCATCCACCCGCTCCATGCTAAGAAGCAATCCTGGCAGCCTGATTATCCCATTATACAGATGAGCAAGCTGAGGCTCAGCAAGGTTAACCCATTTGCCTCGGGATGTGTAACCAAAAATTGGTTAGAGCTGAGCTCAGGTCTCTTGACTCCAGCCTGCAGCTCTTTCCCCCTTTACCTCTAATTGTTCCTGTTTCACCCAAAGATGCCCATATCTCTGGAGGTGAGGTAGTCTTTACAGAAGAAAGGTTAGGAGGAATTGCCATCACTTCATTCAAATTGTCTGAGGGTCTTTTGCCTGGGAGAAATGAGGCTGGGGGAAGCATGGGTGGAGAATAAAACACCTATGAATTGTGTCCTGGAAGGAGTACCAAGGTCACATTGGCAATAGCCTGAGCATCTGCAGATAGTGTTCAGTCTCATTTTAGGAAAGGAAAGAGTTGGAAAGAGTTTATAAAACTAAAAAGCATGCATCAAATGCTTTTATCTAAGATTGAAAGAAAGCCTAATCTGTAGTAGGAAGGACTAGGGAGAATGTGGTCATCACTACAAAAGGCCCTTTCTTAATTATTATCTTTGAAATGCATTGTTTTATTCTATTTTTATGATGTGATTAATAGGCAAAGAGAGACTTATCAAAAATCCCAAAATGACATAGCTAAAAAGTGACAGACAGATTGAAACTAGGCTTTCACATTTCTGAAGAGTCAGAAAATACCTGTGATGCCCCTTCCCTTTCCTTCACCAATGGCAGGCATGTCCAATAAGCTGGGTACTTCATCCCAGTGCTGACCTGTACTTCACCTGCCAGCATCAACCAGAATCCCCAACTCTGTCACACTTTAAATGATCCCAATTCTCCCATAAATGGCTTCAAAATCCTCAAAGAAGATAGTTGGTGATTCTAGAGGTTTATTTCTGCTTGAAAAATTGATAAGTGCTCTATGAAACTGAGTGAAGCTGAAGCTAACTGCACTTAAAGTGAGACCCTGGTGGGTGGGGAGAAGAAAAGATGCAAACTGCTAGCAGCATTGCAAGCAAATAGCACCCAAGCAACTGCGTGAAGTTTGAAGAGCTCCTAGTCCTTTCAACTTCTTAATCTGGTAAAATTACAGCATTGGGGGGAATTCTGGGAAGATGGTTGACTAGTAGCAACCCTCGGCACAGGCTTCCTGAGCAGAGGAAGAAAAACTGGACAGAATTGGACTCTATGAAGCCAAAGATGGGAAGCTGAGCTGAGCTGAGAAAGTTCAGCAAGCTGTAACTCCAAGGAAGAGCATGCAAGAAACCAAATTACAGGTACAAAACCTATCGACTAAAGGACGGGAGACCCCTCCCACAAGCAGGTGGCCTGCCACAGGCTAGTTTGTTCTAGGAACAAACACGGAACAAAAGACTTCTCATTTTACCTTGCTGGAGCAAGCCGCTAAACTCCAGGTCTCTTTCTCCTAGGAGGTCCCACATAAGAACCTGGACACCTCCCCACCAGATAATGAACAGATATTTCCCCCCACAAGTCCAAACTCCCAGTCTACCCTTTCCCCTTTGCATGGTGGTCTAAAGTTCTGCCCCCTGCAGAGGACAGAGTGTTTGGTCTTGTCCTGAGAGAACTGGGCATTGTATGGACTGCCAACTGTCAGGACAGAATCTGTGACTAACGGGTAACAAAGAGGGCGTGGGAGGAGAGGTACACTCAGTGGGAGGAGGAGCAGTCCCCTGGTTATGACTATGCCCTGGCAGCGGTCCCCTGGTTATGACTATGCCCTTGGTTTGGGCTGTGTCTGGCGGGATGGGGTACAGAACCCCCAGCTCTGATGGCACCCACAGCGGGAGAGTGGTTGCCCCATGTGGACTGAGTTTGGCAGACAGGGCCTACAAGCAGAGGTTTGATAGGTATGTACTGCGACCTGAGAGCAAGGGTATGATTCCCTGATTCCAATAGAACCCTCAAGCAGTGGCTTACTGGGTATGAACCAAGACCTGAGGGCTAGGGTATGGCCCACTATTCTCCAGTGGGGCGCATGAGCAGAGGCTTACCAGGTGAGGACTGAGACCTGCGGGTGAGTGTGGTGCCCTGACTCTAACAGAGCCTGTGAACAGAGGCTTGCCAGGCAGTGGACTGAGACTGGCAGGCAGGGAGGGACATGGCCCCCTGACTCCACCTGGTCTGGCAAGCAGAGGCTAGCTGTATGTGGACTGAGACCGGAGGGTGGAGCCAGTGCCTGACTTCCAACAGAGCCTGCAAATAGAGTCGTGCAGGTAGTAGACTGAGACTGGCAGTTGGGGGCTGGAAGGTGAGGGCATGGTCCTCTGACCCCAACTGGTCTGGCAAGCAGAGACTAGTTGGATGTGGACTGAGACTGGTGGGTGGGGGCGTGGACCCTGGCTCCAGCTGGACCTATGAGCAGAGAAGTAAACAACAGTGTGGACTGAGTCTGGCAGGCAGGAGTGGGGATTCCTGGCTCCAATTGTGCTGTTAGACACCCTTGAATCCCTCTCTGTTGGGCAGGGTTTGAACTGCCTGAGACAATTTGTTTGGAACCTGTGTCTGGGGCTGTCCACTCGGGGACATTCTGAGGTTGACCTTCGAATTCTGTAGTGGAAAAGAACTGACAGGTGGGGGGCTGGGCACTGCAGCTATTTGTATCTCTTCACAGTCGAGATTTAAACCTAATACTGTGGTTTCTTAGGATAGGGTAGAGGTTGGCTGATATCAAACAGAGCTAGCTTGAGCTATCTCACCAAGTAGGTCCTCAGAGTCTCTGGCTAAAACTCTGAAAGAGGCCTTTGTAAGGTTGTAAGAGACAAGCCACAATTACAAAGCCTAGTGCTTTGGTAAGGTTCTATCTCTACTACCAGGGAACCCAAATTCAATCTAACCCTACCAGTTCTAATAACCAAACGGTGGAAAATAAACATGGCATGGACCCAACAGAAGAACTCTGGCAACATGAATAACCAGAGTAGATCAACCCCCACAAGAAATGACAAAGGAGATACAATTGAAGATGCCATGCATAAACAAATGGAGGCAATGTCAGAAATCAAATTCAGAATATGGATTGCAAATAAGATAAATAGAATGGAAAAAAAAGATAGAAATTGAATTCCAAAGAGTAGTTCTAAAATTGTCTCAAGAAATTGACAAATTCTAACCCAAGTCACCAAATATATGGACATAATGAGAAAAGAGATAGCAGAACTCAAGGAAACAAAAAAGTTAGTTGAGGAGCTCCAAAACACAGTAGAATCCCTCAGTAATAGAGTTGACCAGGCAGAAGAAAAGAATCTCTGAAACTGAAGACAAAGCTTTTGAACATTCCCAAACACCCAGAGAGGCAGACAAATGGAGAATAAAAACTGACCATTCCCTGAGAGAGTTGTGGGATCACCCCAAAAGATCAAACATTTGTCTTATAGGAATTCCCGAAGAAGAAGAGGATGGTCATAAAGGTACAGATGCTCTTCTCCAAGAGATTCTGGAGGAGAATTTCCCAAGCATTGCAAGAGATACTGAACTTCAGATAGCAGGCAGTTTCAGAACCCCAGCAAGACTCAATCCAAATAAAGCATCTCCTAGATACATTGTGATTAACTTTGCCAAAGTTAAGATGAAGAAAATTCTGCAAGCAGCCAGATGTAAGAAAAGCATCACCAACAAAGGGAGAAATATCAGAATGATGGCAGATATGTCAGCTGAAATGTTTCAAGCCAGAAGAAGATGGTCATCAACCTTCAGTCTCCTAGAACAAAGCAACTTCCAGCCCAGGATCCTGTATCCAGCTAAACTGACTTTCATTTGTGATGGAGAAATCAAATACTTTAATGATATACACATGTTGAAGAAATTTGCCATAACTAAACCAGCTCTCCAGGATATTCTCAGACCCATCCTCCACAATGACCAGGGCAATGCTCTACCTCCAAAGTAAACTCACCCAGAAATTTCTAAACAAAATCCAACTTCCACAGTGGTGAAAGGATTAAAAATGTCCACTGGACATCTGAAAATCATGACACCCATAATACAACCAGGCTTATCAATTCTCTCAATTAATCAGAATGGTTTAAATTGTCCTCTAAAGAGGCACAGGCTGGCTGACTGGATACATAAACTCAGACCAGATATCTGCTTTATACAAGAATCTCACCTTATCTTAAAGGATAAAAATAGACTCAGGGTGAAGGATGGACTTGTATATTAGAGGCAAATGGAAACCAGAAAAATGCAGGTGTTGCAATTTTAGTAGCAGATACAATTGGCTTTAAACCAACAAAGATAAAGAAAGATAAGGAAGGTCACTACATATTTGTCAAGGGAAACAGCCAACATGAAGAGATTTCAATAATTAACATTTATGTACCCTACCAGAATGCTCCTCAATTCATAGAGCAGACCCTAATGGATATGAACAACTTGATATCTTCCTGCACTATAATAGTTGGATATTTTAACACCCCTTTGACAGTTTTGGATAGATCCTCCAAGAAGAAACTAAACAAAGAAATATTAGACTTAAACCTGACCCTAGAACAAATGGGCTTTATAAACCTCTACAGAATATTTCACCTAATAAAACTGAATATATATTCTTCTCATCAGCCCATGGGTCATCCTCCAAATTGATCATATCCTAGGGCACAAGTCTAACCTCAGCAAATTTAAAGGTGTAGAAATTATTCCTTGTATCTTCTCGGACCACAATGGGATAAAAGTTGAACTCAACAGCAATGGGAATCTTCAGACTCAAACAAAGTCATGGAAGCTAAATAATCTTAGGCTGAATGATAGCTTAGTCAAAGACAAGATTAAGAAGGATATCACCAAATTTCAGGAACAAAATGACAAC
>CAUYRH010170303.1:0-57149 GCA_963574655.1 Perodicticus potto | reverse complement strand
GCACAGTCCACTAGGAAGAGACCTTGAGGGCAGTCAGTATCGCATCATATTTTCTGCTGTTGCAGTAAAAATATTATGGATACTACCCAAAGTGATATACAATTTTAATGGAATCCCTATTAAAGCTCCACTGTCATACTTTAAAGATCTCAAAAGAGATCTTCGTATTATATGGAATCAGAAAAAACCTCAAATAGCCAAGACATTACTGAGAAATAAAAACAAAGCAGGAAGAATCACACTAGCAGACCTCAGACTATACTATAAATCAATAGTGATCAAAACAGCATGGTACTGGCACAAAAACAGAGAGATAGGTGTATGGAACAGAATAGAGAACCAAGAGATGAACCCAGCTACTTACTGTTATTTGATCTTTGACAAGCCAAGTAAAAACATTGAATGGGGAAAAGATTCCCTATTTAACAAATGGTGCTGGGTGAACTGGCTGGCAACCTGTAGAAGACTGAAACTGGACCCATACCTTTCACCATTAACTAAGATAGACTCTCACTGGATTAAAGATTTAAACTTAAGGCATGAAACTATCAAAATACCAGAAGAAAGTGCAGGGAAAAGACTTGAAGAAATGAGCCTGGGTGAGTATTTTATGAGGAGGACCTCACGGGCAATTGAAGCAACACCAAAAATATACTACTGGGACCTGATCAAACTAAAAACCTTCTGCACAGCCAAGAACACAGTAAGTAAAACAAGCAGACAGCCCTCACAGTGGGAGAAGATATTTGCAGGTTATGTCTCCGACAAAGGTTTAATAACCAGAATCCACAGAGACATATCAAACGTATTAGCAAGAAAAGAACAAGTGATCCCATCTCAGGGTGGGCAAGGGACTTGAAGAGAAACTTCTCTGAAGAAGACAGGCGCACGGCCTACAGACACATGAAAAAATGCTCATCACCCTTAATCATCAGAGAAATGCAAATCAAAACTACTTTGAGATATCATCTAACTCCAGTAAGATTAGCCCATATCACAAAATCCCAAAACCAGAGATATTGGTGTGGATGTGGAGAAAAGGGAACACTTCTACACTGCTGGTGGGAATGCAAACAAATATGTTCCTTTTGGAAAGATGTTTGGAGAACGCTTAGGGATCTAAAAATAGACCTGCCATTTGATCCTACAATTCCTCTACTAGGTATACAGCCAGAAGACCAAAAATCACATTATAGCAAAGATATTTGTACCAGAATGTTTATTGCACTCCAATTCATAATTGCTAAGTCATGGAAGAAGCCCAAGTGCCCATTTACCCACTAATGGATTAATAAATTATGGTATATGTACACCATGGAATATTATGCAGCCTTAAATAAGATGGAGATTTTACCTCTTTCATGTTTACATGGGATGGAACTGGAACATATTCTTCTTAGCAAAATATCTCAAGAATGGAAGAAAAAGTATCCAATGTACTCAGCCCTACTATGAAACCAAGTTATAGCTTTCATATAAAAGCTATAACCTAATATAGCCCAAGAATATGGGGAAAGGGGATAGGGAGGGGAGGGAAGGGGGGAAGATGGGTGGAGGAAGGGTAATTGGTGGGACCACACCTACGGTGCATCTTACAAGGGTACATGTGAAATTTACTAAATGTAGAATATAAATGTCTTAACACAGTAACTAAGAAAATACTGTGAAGGCTATGTAAACCAGTTAGATGAAAACATTTCACATTGTATATAAAACCAGCACATTGTACCCCAAGATTGCATTAATGCACACAACTATGATTTAATAATAAAAAAAAGAAAAAAAAATATTATGGGATGCCTGATAATACTAAAGCCAAAAAATAATTTTTCTGTTACAGTCTATAGGGGAAGACACTGAGGAACTTACTATAAGATCATAGAGTTACTTTTAAAGAGATCTTGTGGATGAGCAGCAAGATTCATGGAACTGAAATGGTTCCATCGACAACTGGTATTCAGACCACATGAAACGGAGTCCTAGATCTAAAAGAGTAGAGAATCTTCAGGGTAAACGTTTGTGTCTTTTGTCCCATTTTCTACTTTGTCACTTTAATATTTGGATTGATTTAAGATTTGGAACCTTTCTAAATCGGATTTCTTCTTGCTAATTCCAGTTGTCTTCCTATCAAAATGGGATTAGATTTTAAATAGGTTACTTTTCTTTCAAAGTCATCTGCTGAAATTTTAGTCCCTTAAATTCAACAAAGCATAAATTTTAAGTTTCAGGAAAGGCAGATACTATGTTTTATGCACTAAGTTCCAAAAGGTCTTTTAAACAAATATAACTCGGGTTCTTTAAAAAATTGTCAGTTTATCTTCTGATGTGCTAAGATCAGGAGGGAGGGGGAGAAATGACTGGCATTCGCAAACACAAAGTACTGTTAGATTGCAATATATATATTTATATATGTAAAATATTTTATATTTATATTTTTATATTTTTTATTTTATGTATTTTTTTTATATATATAAAAGGAGGACCCCTACTTTTTACTTATAGTGTTAAATCTAACCCTTTTTGTTTAAATGAGCAGCCATGGAAGTAAAAAAACCCACATGGCCTCAGGCCACTTCTGACAATAAAGCATAATTCCTGCATGCACTGGCACCGTGCGAGAACCTTAGCCATGAAGTCTGGTCTATGCTGATCTCTCCCAATCTTTGCAGAAGGCCATTCAGCTCCACTTCTACCCAGCTGCCCAACCATGGGCAATCTGACATCTCCTGACTCCTCCCTTTAGAGATAGAAGCTCCCCAGTTTCTGAGTTCTGAGTTCTTGTCTGAGAGGGACTTAGTCTGTTCCCACAGGTGCAGCATTGTTGCTTGTGCCCCTGCATTCCAGTTCTGGCCAGACATAGTCCATAGTTCCAGAGTAAGAAGAGTGTGGGCACTTTGGATATAAGGCTGTTTCTTTGCACTTTTAATGACACTATGGTTGACTGTGTTGCTGGTAGCATTAGCCTTCAGGCTTGTGTTCAGACTGACATCATGGAGCATAATAATGCGTGAAAACATATCAAGGTTCGATGACAAATGGTTATGTCTTCTTTGGAAATTCTCTGTGGTTGAATTCTGATACAGCAAAGAGGTTAGCAGTACCGTTTGGTCTTTCTGGTTGTCCTGAGTGGGAGAGCAGAGTAGTTCTGCAGGTTAGAGAAGACATCCAAGATTTTTACTTTGGCCAAACAGATCTGGACAGTTGAATAGTCAGTATTTGACCCGAACAAGTCTGTTTATGGTGAGAATGTTGTTCTGGTCTATACTGATCTGAGTTAAAGGGTCTGAATGCTGGACGCCAGTTACTGAATGCTCACAGAGGACCATGTGCAGGGTGTAGCTGAGAGCATGATAGATGCTGGCTCCAGAGTATGGGAGGCCAAGTTCAGCCTCTCCTGATTGGCTCTATTCAGAAGAGAGAAGAATCCCTGGGGTGGCAGCTGGATGAAGGCAAATATAGGTGGAAGTACAGATGAAGAAAGTTTGAGCTAGATTCTTCTGGATGGGACGATGGCAATATGGAGATACTTCACAGGAGAAACAGCTAGTGAAGAAACTTCTGGTTCTAGCCTCAGTTTGGATGTTGGCATTGAGGATGTGGGTAGTGTTATATATCGTGTGGTGAGAGAAAAACAGCAGGAGGGAGAATCTCGTGTGGGAGCTGCGCTGCTTCTCTGTGATGCCCTCGCTGATGGTTACTGGCAGGAGGATTGGGAGCTCTTTAGGGCAGAGCTTTGCAGATATGCTAAGTGGGCACTGGGGGGACGAGAGACTGCGGAGAGACATGTTCTGCAGCCCGAAAGCCTCCCCTGTGCCATATACACATCTTTGAGATTGGCCCCTATTAATTCAGTGGGTCCCAAGTGGCTGTGGATGGTGGACCAGCCAGAAATGACCATATAATATGATGAAAATAAAAAAAAAATGCTTAAGCTTTTAAAGAGAAATGCCAGGTGTGAAACAGACTGCTCTAAGGAAGGAATGATGGGGAAGGGTTTTCTCTTGTGAACTCAACAAGTCCTGGAAGCTACTGGGCCCAGCTTTGCGTGGGAATCAGGAATCTTGAATCAGTTTCTCAGCTGTATGACAATGTGGATGTTAGCTCTGAAGATGCCTAGAAGGAAATCACCTGCTCTTTGGTGATTTCTGGCAATTCCTTGGTCTGAATGTCTGGACAGTAGAACAACATTCTAGTGTGTACAGACTAATTCGCGATCAATGTGGACAGGTAGGGTTCTGCTGAGCTGGTATCCTTGGGAATGCAGATTTTATTGAAGGACGGGTTGTAACTTATTGCAGAGAAAGACCCGTGAGCAATCTTGCCATGGGTGGTGTGTTGGGGAAGGGTTAGGGTGGGAATGGGGGAGGAAGGTATGTTTTATCTGAGAGTTATTTGATAACATCCCAGTTCAGGGAATGTTCTCTTTGCCTCCTGATGGGCCACACAAAGTCTAAGATAGCTGGGAAATGGTAGATATGGATTGATTATAAACACTTCCAAGAAGCTTGTCCAGCAATATGAAAACACTGATGGAAAAAAGCCTTGTAGAATGAAGGATTATGTAGTTTGAATTCCTCTATGGGGCAGCCTTTAGTGCCAGAGAAAGGTTTAAATTCCAAGGGCCCAAAGTTTTGTAACAAGCAAGGTCAAGGATATTTCTGGGTATTGAGACTGTCTGAGCTTAAGACACTAAGATATCAATGTTGTGTGGCTCCAGAATATTCTAGAATCAAAGTGATTTTTCTCCCCATAGGGAAAAGTAACACAAGTGAATTTCTGATTTACATGGGGAGAAACTATAAAGCAACATTTTGGAATGAAAAAGAAAAGAGCATTTGAAGAAGAAAAGGTACGGTGCCTTCTCAGCCTTAGGATTTCCTGGTCAGAAATTGAGGGCTCTGCTTGATTTTACGTCTGAATGGGGAAATAGCTTCAAGGGAATTAATTATTATGACAGTTGAAATGATTGTTTTGATTCAAAATAAATAAGCCTGTACAAAATACTGCTCGTGAGATGTTCCCAAGGGTATTGAAGTAGAAAGCTTTGTCTTCTCACAAATTAGACTCCTTCTAGAAGAGTCTTCCCTCTGAAAATGACTGCCCTGGGGTGAGTCTGTCCCCACTTTGAGGGAAGGATCACTGCCTTTCTTATATTTTTATGTGACATTTCTTGAAAGACTCTGTGGTAGGATTTTCTATTATTTTCGTTCTGCATTGTTTATTTTTAATTATTTCCTGAGCATTAGTCCCTTGTGAAATTGAAATGTACCCCCTCCACTGCCCTCTCCTTTGTCCCCTAAAAGGAGGTAAAGTTAATACATGGCAATAGGGTTGTAGGTAACTGCAATATGGTTATAGTTGAGTAATTCTTTGGATAGGCAAACTTTAAATGTGAAATTTGTGTGTCTATATGTATGATGATTGTTGTATATGTGTACACACACATATTTAACCAAGTAATATGTGCATTTTTAGATTCTTTTTTTTTTTTTTTAGTTTCTTACGTTATCCATAAAGGAAGTATGCACTTTAAAAAAAAATTCTCATAGCTCTAACTGCACTTCATAAGTTTGGTTTTTCCAAGTTTCTGGGGTTTTTTTTTGTTTGTTAGTTTTTCAACAAAATGAAAATATTTTAAAAAGGTAGAGATTGCTTTGGTGAAAAATATCATAATTATTTAAAAATCTTTGTATCCTAGAAAGAGATTTAGAAAGTTTTGGTGAAAGAAAAGCATCCAGAGAGCTGCAGGGCAGGAAGGGTGGGGGTCATGGTTCCCAGCGTGCTGGCCTCTGGGCTTCTTGTGTGGGATGGAGTGCTCTGTCCCGAAGGAGGCCTGGAAGCTCCTGGCAGCTGGGCTCCTTGTCTCATCAACGCCCCTTCATGGCTACAGGTGCATCTCATGAGTGCAATTGCCTGACCAAGAGCCAGCAGAGACCAGAGCTCTCCTCCCACGCTTGAAGCTCACATTCCATGGAGTAGCCGGCTGAAGCAGGCATCTGCTTTATTTTAGAGGTTGCAGACTAATCCTCCCTGCAAACAAAATCTTTTGATTTATTTTTTTTCCTTTATTCATCAATCTAAAATACTATATCCGCCATTTATGATTCAGTTGGGTAGATAATTTCCGATCCAAAGGGTTGCTTTTTAATTGAAACTGGAAATTTAATGAAAATGAAGTATTTAAGTGTATTTTAAGTCTACTTCCTTTGCTTTATAGGGAAGGAAATTGGTGGGTATATTTTTTTGTTAAGAATCATTCTCTTGGGGAGGTGCTTGTAGCTCAGTGGGTAGGGCACTGGCCACATACACCCAGGCTGGTGGGTTCAAATCCAGCCTGGGCCAGCTAAACAACCATGACAACTGTGACAAAATGGCCGGGTGTTGTGGCGGGGGCCTGTAGTCCCAGCTACTTGGGAGGCTGAGGCAAGATAATCACTTAAGCCCAAGAGTTCGAGGTTGCTGTGAGCTATAATGCCACAGCACTGTCTCAAAAAAAAAAAAAAAAATCATTCTCTGTGCTGGGAGCGATGGCTCACGCCTATAATCCTAGTACTCTGGGAGGCAAGGCTGGTGGATTGCTTGCAATCAGGAGTTCGAGACCAGCCTGAGCAAGAGCAAGACCCTGTCTCTTCAAAAATAGAAGAACCAGCTGGGCATTGTGGCTGGTGCCTGAAGTCCTGTCTACTTGGGAGGCCGAAGTAGGAGGATCTCTTGAGCCCAAGAGTTTGAGGTTGCTATGAACTATGATGATGCCAGGGCACTCTAGCCTGGGGCAACAGAGTGAGATTCTGTCTCAAAAAACCCAAAAAAGATTCTCTCATCTATTTAGCTTTCTTCCCCCTAACATTTTATTCAATAGATAGTGAATAATGAAAATGGTAGCTTGTATTATTCATGCATAATTCTCTCTTTTTTCCCATCTCTCTTTTGCCATGGCTTCCTTGTGGGTATATTGGACTTTCCCGACTTCTCACCGCCTTTGGCCCTGCGCTTGGCCACATGACTTGCTTTGACCAGTGAAGGGTGGGTGGAATAAGTGTGCAGGCTCTTGAGTAAGGGCTCTATGAGGCATTATATGTTACCGCTCTTCCTTCTCCTGGGAAAAAAGCATTCATCTGATCTGCTGACGTGCCAACTCCCTTGAAATCTGTTGTTCTTAGATTACCATTTCAGCAGGGCAGAATATTTATATTTTTAAAACAAGCTGGAGAAATCAGTTGTTAGCTTCAGGAGAGATGATGATACTGTTGTAATCAGACAGGATACATCTAGGTGAAAGGGCCATTATGAATGACCTCCTCCTGGCCACAGTGGGCTGGAAAATGGGCAGGCACTTGACCTGAGTGCTGACCAGCTGCCTATAAGGTGGCCTGAGGAGTTTTCCCAAACAGGGGTGATGTTGACTACATTAGATTAATCAGAGCCTCTTGTAAGGCACTTGTAAGTTAGAGTTGGACAGTAAGTAACTGGAACAGAAGTAGAATACCATAAAGAAGGAGAAACAGCCAGAGAGAAACTCATTAATGCTGGATACAAAAATGAAGTTCAACAGCATTTCTGGAAAGGATTGGCAATGGGGCAGCATCTAATGAGTTGCTAAAGTACTACGAGTTCCTTTTAGTTACTGTGCTATTATGTCTTAGTCTTTGTGGGGTCTGGCTATTCCTGGGTTCTCTAGAGACGCCCATCTCCCTGACTGCTATAGCACCCTGTTGCTGGGAGAACGTGCACCTCCGGCTTTGTTGTGCAGGCAGGAGTCCCCCGCTAATGCACCATCTATTTCTGCCCTGCTTCCCAGCAGCTGCACGTCCTGATTACTCAGAGCCCCGGAGCTCCCTTTCTAGAGCGGGAAAACCCAGCTGCTGGACTTATTTTCTTCACTCCCTTTATAGCTCTTCCTCCTGCTCACACCTCCTCACTTCTGAGAAAGTTTGGGCTGGGCTGGCAAATGGAGAGAGGCGTGGGTGGGTCAGTTCCATCAGTTCCCTGGGACCCTGGGGACGCTTCAGAATTGCTCTGCCTGACCCGTGTAGGGCCTGATGCCTTGCTGTATGCTTGTCTGAGTGGCCATTTGAATTTTTAACGGAAGTACTCTCAGGTCCGGGGATTCCTGCTCACACAGAAGGGAGAAGGTCCCGTGTCTGTCTGTGAGTGACTGTGGAGAGCCCATCATGCCTTCTGTTCATCCTGTGTGCTGTGGGTTTTCTGGCACCCTCCTGTGGCACATGTGTAAATGTGTGTCAGGCATGGTCTGCCATGCCTTGAACATACAGCAAAATTAGATGCTTCTCTTTAAAGGAGTTTTATAAAGTCTCTTAGTGGAGAAAGTGATTCATGATTTTTTTTTGTCAGAGATCCCAGTTTCCAAACCACACCTTAATATACCTCAAGAACAAATATTCTGTGTTTAAAAAAGAAAAACCCTGAAGGTATTATAAATTGTATGCTTGTGATTGAAGATCAGGTCCTTAGGGAATTTGGATATAGGCTCATTTTTCTACACCAAAGGCACTAGGTAGATTCCATCTTCCTTCTCATTACTCAGCACTTTGTGCGTGCCAACCACTGCACTGAGCACTTCGTGTTCATTAATTTGGTATATTACATTATAATATCAGTGCATTACTTGACTATTTAAAATGTAGCGTTATTCATATGTTTAAGTTACCAGCTAACAATATGAGTTAAAAACTGCCACAGCAGATTTTATTTATTAAAAAAGTGTCACTTTAGCTCTTTGTATTTTTAGGTGAGTATAAAGTCAGAATTTAACTATTTTTTATATTTGTTATTTTAATAGCAAATCCATAAATTTAATTTTATTTTGTATTTTATTACAGGTAGAACATTTTAATTTTTATATAAGACTTTTTTATTATATGTAGGATGCTTAAGACAATAACAGGTTTCAAAAATTATTTGTTACCTGACTATAAAACTATTGGCAATAATTGTTTAGCTTAACAAAAATTATTCAAATGTAAAATAGACCTTTCTGATCAGTGGGGGGGGAGGCTGAGATTCATTTTGATATCTCTTAAACATAGTCAAGCAAGGAAGTTGTGCTTGGAAGTTTTGTAAGGAAGAATGTCCACAGTAGAAACTTGTTTTATTCCTGAGTCTTTAATAACAGTTATGATCATGAAAGCAAACATCCTGAGATGAAAATTTTCCTGTTTTTAGAAGCACTCGTACATTTTGTTCTATAGTATGTCATGAGTTGAGTGTCCCTACTGGTTTGAACTTTTCTTATAGTTGCTCCACTTAAAACTGACCACACATGCAATGATGTCTTCTTTCCATTGAGTAGCATTCTATAGCTTATAAATTATATACATGGAAATCAGTTCACGCGGCTCTCACTGCAGACTCGTGAGGTAGATGGGTTAGATGGCATTATTCTGTGTGTGTCTTTTGTTTCCACTCCTGATTTCAAGATCCTGGAGGGCATATCCTGATCTTCAGATCAATTTCTTTGTCTATCAAATAAAAACCTTAACCCTTTAGCCGGGCGTTGTGGTGGGCGCCTGTAGTCCCAGCTACTCGGGAGGCTGAGGCAAGAGAATCTCCTAAGCCCAGGAGTTGGAGGTTGCTGTGAGCTGTGTGACGCCACGGCACTCTATCAAGGGTGATAAAGTGAGACTCTGTCTATACAAAAAAAAAAAAAAAAACAAAAAACAAAGAAACATAAAACCTTACCCCTTGTTCCATAGGACTGTTGTGAGAATAAAGTGGGAGGAAGGATATAAGCTAACTATCTGACGTAATAGGTATTCCATCGGTGTTTGTCTCCCTTTCTCATCCTGACCTTCCCAGGCACTAACTGTCATATAATTTGCACAGTAATGTTCCTTACGAGCACAGGAGGGCACTGGTATTGAGGAAAGAACAAGGGCTTACATTAAAATCCTAGCTCTCCCATTTCCTAACAGAATGACCTCGGTCAGGCTTCTGATGAACACCTGTGCTCTCCTTGTCTGCAGAATGGGCGTAATTGTAACTTACATGATTGGGGTGTGTATCTGAGCTCTGTAGCTTAGTAGATACTCCACACCTGTGGTCCCCACGCCCAGGCTGTGGACCAGTACTGGTCCATGGCCTGTTAGGAACTGGGCTGCACAGCAGGAGGTGAGTGGTGGATGAGCAAAGCTTCATCTGAATTTATAGCCACTCCCCTTTGCTTGCATTATTTCCTGAGCTCCGCCTCCTACCATGCCAGCAGTGCCATTAGATTCTCAGAGGAGTGAGAACCCTACTGTAAATCATGCATGTGAGGGATCTAGGTTATGGGAATCTAGTGCCTGATGATCTGAGGTGGAGATGGAATGCACTTGAATCCTGAAGCCCCTTGATCTGTGAAAACTTGTCTTCTGTGAAAGTGCTCCCTGGTGCCCCAAAGGTTGGAGACCACTACTCTACATGTTTCTTGAGCCTGTCATTGTGCGTAGACAGTGCCTTGTGCTTTTAGAAATGTCCATAATTTTTGTAGTTCTTAGAATCTAGGCAAAAGGAAAAACAGAAAAGAGGGAGTGTGTGGTATGTTTGTTAGTTATCTTTTGTTGCATATGTGAATGACTGTACATTTTAACAGTTTAAAGCAACAAACATTATCTCATAGTTTCTGCAGTTCAAGAATTTAGAAGTACCTTAGCTGGCTGGTTCCAGCCTAAGTTCTTTCATGATGTTGCAACCAGGATATCAGTAGAAACTGCTGTTATCTGTAGACTTGACTGGGGCTAAAAGATCTGCTTTTAAGATGGTTCACTAACATGGCTGTTGGCAGGAGGCTTTAGTTCTTTGCCACATGGGCCTCTCCACAGCCTGCTTGGGTGTCCTCATAGCATGGAAGCTGGCTTCCCTCAGAGTGAGCAACCCAACAGTCACCCGTACAGGAGCTGTAGTGCCTTTTACATCTAGTCCCTGAAGTTACAAATCATTGCTTCCATTTATTCTGTTCCGCAGACAAGACTCACAAAAACCAGTCCATGCTCAAGGGGAGATGAGACTTCATGTCTGGAAGACAGAACTATCAATGAATTTGAAGATTAGTGTGGGGGAACAAACAGTTAGATAATTTACATTTGTAAGTTTAAAGTGTGATGTGTAGGTATGTCTGACACCCAGGTAGTATGCCATATACCTCTGCGGTGTACCCGTTGGGTGGGAATTTACCTAACCCTGTTCACCCTCCCTCCTCTCCGCTGCTTGAATTTCATTTCTCTCATATGAACTTGTAGGTGTTAACCTACTAGTTCCCTTGTAGCACTGGGTACGTGTGATGTTGGTTTTTCCATTCTTGTGATACTTAGGGGGATGGTCTCCAATTCTTGTGGACATATTTCAAAGCCATCACAGTGTTCAACCAAGGATATTGTCTTGATGAGAGTCAAAGGAAAAGAGAGATTTGAAAATGAGTTACCTAGGAAGAAATAGTTGACAGCTGGAAAACTTACAATGTCCAATTATATGTCAGTAAATTTTTTTATTGTCAATTAATCACTTTTCATTTTTATTTATCACATAATACTGGAGCATAGCTAGTATAATATGATGACTTTGTGAAAAGGAGTATTTAGGCTGAAATCATTCCTAATGATGAGCTCTCTTCACTTTGGCAGTAGTCCCTTAGGGAGAGTAGTTGGGGCCATTTGATGGAGTCATTTAAAAACTAAGCCAGAGGGTAGTTTGTACCAAAAAAAAAAAAAAATTATAAATGACAGAATCAGTATTCTGCAACCTTGGATTCCATGATGTTACTGTATTTCTGAATTTAAAAACTTTAAAAGGCCAATTTTCTGCATAAGTAATTGCTTCAACAGATGTTTTTTCTTTTAATTATATCCATCAAACTTGAGCATTGTTTTGGCAGTTCTAAAACACCTTCAACTTCCTTGGTGTTTTTAAAATATAATGCATTCAAATTATAACTTTATTTTTGTTTGCTCAGGATTTTTACTGAGCAAAAGAATTGGTGTTCCCCAGAAACACACCAAGACATCTCCTTCTGGCCTGTCGACGCCAGTGACTCAGAATGCCTATTCAGGGCCCAGGAGGTTTTGGTTTCCTTCCCTGCCATATCTTTGACTTTTTCCCCCTTTTTAAGTAGAATTTAAATTTTGTAAAATGTAATAAGTCATTTCCTTCCTTGAGTCAGCCTTTGGTGTCAGGAGAATTTCCAAGCCTCCTTGATGAAGGTAATAGAAGCCTGAGAGCATTCAGCTCCTTTAAAGATTTGTGACCTCCAATTGTTAGTTGTTTGAGTGAAGGCTACTTCTCTGCCCTGCCCATTGTCTGTTTTCCTGTGTATTCTTAGCCTTAGTTCATATCAACTTTGATGGCTTTTTTTCATTTCCAAACCTTCTTCTAGTCCCGTGACACTCCCCTCTTACCTCATTCTTTTTTCTGTTCTCCCCAAATAGAGAATGACTATAACTATAGAGAAGGGAGATAAGAATAAAAACTATTTTCTTTGGCTTGATTGAGGCAGAAGGAAGGTGGGAAAAGGAGAGAAACATACGTGAACAGGTATCTACAGAGAGTCGAGAAAACATGGAGAGTTTTAGCGTTTGGTTGTGCCTAGGTCAGTGACAATCAAGGGTGGGGTAGGTGTTTGAGTTGAGTTGAAAGAATGGAAGGTAGGGAAGACTTTCTGGGGAGATGGGGCTGGAGATGTGACAGGAGATGAGGCTAGGTTGGGCCTAGGTAGGAAAGAGTCTTGTCTCCTTTCAGGGAGTTTGATTTTGTCAGAAATATTTGTCATAATAATAATACAGGATCCTAATTTTTAAGGTGTCTGGTAGAGATAATCTGGGATCCTTGAGATGAATGTCCCCTACTAAGCTTATGAAAAGCCATGAACGTTGTTCCTTGGTAAACAAATAGATCAGTAGACATCCATTGCCTGGTCAGACTTGCTCCTCTGTGCACAAAGAGATGTTATTTATGGAAATGGTGAGTGATAGACCAATAGCAAATGCCTCCATGTACTTGCTTTTTGAAAACAACAATGTGGAAATAAATAAAAAATTCCATTCCAAAATTAAGAGGCAAAAATTTGAGTCACATGAGGCTTATCTAACCCACTATTTTTGTAAGGAGCCCATGAAACTAGCCAGATGGTGTGAGTATTAGAGATGGAAGGCAGGAAAGCATTGACTGCTGTGCTGCTTGTTCTGTTGCTCAGACAACAGTGAGGTCAGACGTCTTGTCTGTTGCACAACTGTCTCCTCTACCAACATGCCGTGGTATGATGCTTCAAAGACTGGCCTAGAGTCTTTGAGGGAGGTGGAGATTTTTCACTTGTATATATAAAAAAGTATCTTTTAAATGGTTTTTCCCCTTGAGAGACAAACTGTTATAGTAACATCTTGAACCATGATGCCCCTGTTTCCCTTCAAAAATCTTTGGGTAAACCCATTTAATCCTCCCTAAGTATGATTTCCAAGATCATCAGGATTCCACGTCATGGCTGTGGATTACACTTTAAACTCAGAATTGAGAGAATGGTTACATTGAGCTCCGTCTGTCCTTTTCTTCCTTTTAATGAACTGATTCAAGACCTTTCTTCTTGAAGGATGTGTTTCTTCAACTCTTCAGTCACAGCATTTCAGATGCCGCTCTCCCTTCTGGGTGGGACAACACTTAATGGGACAACACAGGCTTAGGAACAGACAAGGGATTTCCAGATATGTTCTAGACATATCTAGAGTTTTAAAAGTCATCTTGAGCCAGGCTGAGTGGCTCACGCTTGTAATCCTAGCACTGTGGGAGGCCGAGGAGGGAGAATTGCTTGAGCTCAGGAGTTTGAGACTTGCCTGAGTGAGAGGGAGACCCCAACTCCTAAAAAAATGAAAAACCTAGCCAGGTGCCTTGGAGAGTGCCTGTAATCACAGCAGCTGCTAGAGGCTTAGGCAGCAGGATACCCACAGCTCAAGTCTGAGGTTGCAGTGAGCTGCGACGCCATTGCACTCTGCTCAGGGACATAGAGTGGGACTCTGTCTCAACAACAACAACAACAACAAAAGCAAAGAAATAAAAATAAAAAATAAGCAAGGAAATAAAAGTCATCTTGAAAGAAGCATCCTGGGCCAGCCTGGAGGAGTTCCAGGGACACTAGGACTGAGCTGTGGGCTGGGTACCCATCTTTGCCTCTGGTTAGCAGGGTACCTTACGTTCTGTCATCTCTGTCCCTGGACTGTGGTCCAGAGTCTGTCCTGAACTTTTCTGGGTGTTCGTCATCATACTTCAGTTAAGTCGAATCCTTTCAGGGTCTGTGATGTTAAAGAAAAAAATTTACGAAAAGGTCCAAAAATGAAAACATCAGAAAGTTGTTGGTTTGTTTCATTAGTTCTCTACTTTTATTACCAAGTGTATTTTCTTTACCCAAAGGCTGGCTCAGATCCTGCTGGGTGAGTACACTACCTGTTTGATAAAAGTCTTTGGACTGTAAAAATGTATTATACCTTCAAAAATATTTGTTTTAGTTCTCAGGCTAAAAATAGAACTTTTTCTTATGTTTATAGAGAAGAAATTGGTATTTTAAGGAGGGAAAACTGCAAAGAACAAAAGGAAAGATTAAAACAATGCCACAATCTCAAGGACTTGGAAAGTCCTGCTAAAAACATATTTTAGGTGGAAATCATAGTCCTTACATCTCGAGTCAAGATAAAGATTAAATGACTGAAATAGGAAATTATACCTGACACCTGAAATAAGTGGAAATTTGATATGAAATCTACAATGTTTAGTGCTGGACCTCTGGTTAGTCACTCGGCCTATCTCCCTGAGCTGTGAAACATAATGTATTGCTCTTTTTGAGTGAAGAGCTTGGTAGCAGTTCCCGTAAGAGTTGTAGCATCTGGGTAGTGGTATGTTAAGTTTCCTTATTGTTTTTTGCCTAACAAAGGGCATGAATATTTAGCAAATCAAGACTGTATTAAGAATTAAACACAGATTTTACCTATAAAGGTAGAAGAACTTTTTATCACATGTCACTATGATTGTTGCATAATACGTTGTAAAATTTTGGTAGCAAATACTTGTTTTTCATTTGAAAAAGTACTTTAGAAATTGCTATTTCCTATTGCTTATTCAGTTATTCTCATTGTCATACTTAATTAAAAATTGTTTTACTTTTTAAAAATATTATTGACATTTTTTGGTAATGATTTAGGGGGAAAAAAGTGTTTTGTGATGATTGCAGGGATCTGAGCCATAGTAACTTATGCTTTCCTTTGCCCTGAGAATATTTATGATTAAAACATTTCTTTCTGACAAACATATGAAATAATTTTTTTTTTTTGTAAATTTACCAAGGGCGATAAAGTGAGACTCTGTCTCTACAAAAAAAAAAAAAAAAAAAAAAAATTCAGAATATTATTGGGATGCACTTGTTTTGGTTGCATATTGTATTGTTTTGGTTGGCTTTTTTGTACATTTTAAGTCAAAGTTATAAGCACGCCCTTAACCCAGAATGTGTGCATTGTACCAGTTGGGTGCAAATTAACCAAACCCCTCCTCTCCCTCCCACCTACCTGCCCCATTGAGTTTTACTTCCATATGTGAACTTAAGTGTTGTTCAACTAGTTCCAATTTAGTATTGAGTACATGTAGTGTTTCTGTGTGCTTTCTTGCAAAACTTCACTTAAATGGATGGTCTCCGGTTCCATCCAGGTCATTACAAAAGATAATAGATCACCATTTTTTAATGGTTGAGTAGTACTCTGTGGTATAAATATGCCACATTTTATTAATCTACTCACATATTGATGGGCACTTGGGTTGCAATTGTGAATTGTGCCACTATAAACATTTAAGTGCAGGTATCTTTTTGATAAATTATCTTTTTTTGCTTTGGGTAAATATCCAGTAGTGAGATTGCTGAATCAAATGTCAGGTCTACTTTTAGTTCTTTGAGGTATCTCTGTACTACTTGCCATAGAGGTTGTACTAATTTGCAGTCACACCAGCAATGTATAAGTGTTCCTTTCTCTCTGCATCCCTGTCAGCACTTGTTGTTTTGGGACTTTTTGATAAGATCCATTCTCACAGGACTTGGGTAATATCACATATGGTTTTGATTTCCATTTCCTTGATGATCAGAGATGTTGAGCACTTTTTATGTGTTTATTGGCCATTAGACTATCTTCATTCAAAAAGTTTCTGCTCATGTCTTTTGCCCATGTTTTATGGGGTTGTTTGATTTTTTTTCTTGCTGATTTGCTTGAGTTCTTTGAGGTTATGGGACTTTGCTAGGTAGATGTCTAATGGATAAATCAAATAAAACATATTGAAAATTAAGCTTTGATTCCCCCTTATACCCACATCCAAACCTGTCCATAGCAAATCTTTCTCTGCCTCAGGAAAGGCCAAGTTTGTTCTTGACTCTGGTTTTGCATCAACTGACATCAGTACAATAGCAGATTCTGAAGCTCTGTTTCCAGAAGGTGACGGCTTCTCAATGGCAAGTACCCTGGTATAAGCCACTGTTAGTCGTCTCTTTTTGAAACTAAAGGTTTTATAGAAGTATCCTTTAAAAAAAAAAAAACACTGCTGACAGTTGTTCCATAGATTATTTATTTAGTTCTTGGTCAGTGAATCTTATTCATTTATTCTATTGTTATTTTCTGAGTATACGAAGTGTATTTGTAATAATTACAAAAACTAAGGGAGGGTACCAGAGTAACATGGGGGAGGGTGTTGCAATTTTATACCAAGCATTCAGGAAAGACCTGAATAGTGTGCCATTGAGAGCCTTGAAAGAGATGCATGTGGATGCTGTATGTGTGTGAGAGTATTCAAGCATAGTAAACAGCCAGTGCAAAGACCTGAGACAGGTGTGTGCTGGTATGTGAGGAATTGCAGGGAAGCCTGAGTTGCACAGGCTGGAGAGAGTTGTAGGAGATGAGGTCTCGGTGGCCATGGGGCAGATTATGGGAGCTCCATAGGTTGTTGTGAGGACCCTGGCTTGTCGTCTCATAGAGCTGGGAAGCCGGCAGAAGGGAGGAGCACCATGACCTGACTGACATACATTAGAAAGGAAACACTGAGTGCTGTGTGCACAATAAACTATAGGAGGACATGGGTGGAAGGAGGCGAGTCCAGCTCGGAGACCAATGGTATCTTGTACCAGGGTGCTGATGATAGCAGGTTCAAGAGAGAATGGGTAGAGGAGGTAGCAGAGACTAGCTGGTGTAGACTACTCTTAGGAGAAGTTCTGCTGTAAGGATTACAGAGAAGTATAGAGTGCTAGCTGTCATTGACTGAAATGGGGGCAGTGTGATTGGGATGTTCTGTAAAGATGGGCCAGAGCCCAGCATGTCAGCGTGCTAACAGGAAGAGCAGAAAGGGCCTGCTGCTTCAGTGGACGGTGGACCTCACGTGGGACACATCTTTCCTTTGTCAGGAGGAAGACAAAAGGGTGGCCAGGGGTCTTGGAAGTTGATGGCAGGCATGCGCCTGTTAGCAGGGGTCCAGGAAGTTGATGGCAGGCATACACCTGTTAGCAGGGGTCCAGGAAGTTGATGGCAGGCATGTGCCTGTTAGCAGGGATCCAGGAAGTTGATGGCAGGCATGTGACTGTTAGCAGGGGTCCGGGAAGTTGATGGCAGGCATGTGCCTGTTAGCAGGGGTCCGGGAAGTTGATGGCAGGCATGTGCCTGTTAGCAGGGGTCTGGGAAGTTGATGGCAGGCATATACCTGTTAGCAGGGATCCAGGAAGTTGATGGCAGGCATGCGCCTGTTAGCAGGGGTCCGGGAAGTTGATGGCAGGCATACACCTGTTAGCAGGGATCCAGGAAGTTGATGGCAGGCATGCGCCTGTAAGCACCTGTTTCCCTGTGAAGCAGTAAAGTTAAGTTACTCTGAGAGCGTGTGATGAGGTGACTGTTGTCCATCTACTTGAATAGATATTTTGGGAGCTGAATTTACGTGGTGGACATTTGAAACCTGCATCTCTGATGAGCATTCAGCATTTCCTTGGGAAATCCACAACATGTCCAGAAATTTATTCTCATATTAAATGATTTAACACAGTCTTCTTTGCTTCTCTGTAAAGCTGTCTCCTGAAACGTGTACAAGTGGAAGGAAGTCATGTTTGTATGTGGGAGAGAGGATGAGTAACTGACGTACAGTTTCCTGTAGCGAATATTAAGGGGAACTGAAAGGGAGAGAAAGCTGGGATGGTCTTTCCCTTAGATTTCTATCACCTGTGTACCAGTTGTTCCACTCGCTACCTGCAAAGTTCAAGAACTGGAGCTGGACTCTCCCTCCAGATTCTTATCTGAGGAATGGCCCACATCAGAGCTGGAGATCTCATCTGAGTCTCCCTTTTGCAGGGTTTTCTAGGACTGGGGCAACCTGGTAAAGTCATAGATCTGATACTGATTTTTATTGACATAGCACCTTTCTCGAGGAGCACGGAACTCTCTGTGGGCATTATTTTAGTCCAAGCGGCATTAAACAAGCCTGGAGAGCTAAACAATAAGCATAATTTAATCCTCTTATGATTTGTCCTTCAAAGACTTCTTGGCCTCTGGCAAGCAATGGACTGCAAGTGGGAGAACGGGCTGTTAGCTCAGTTTCTCTCACACCCAGAAGAGAGTACACGTGCCCTGTGTCTCAAATCTGCCTGTAGATTAAACCGGGCAGTGGCCTTGAGCCACAGTGAGGTTACTTCTTACCAAAGGATATTGCCTGTGCAAGTCGGGCCCTGCTGTTTAAGTTGGATGAATGCTAAAGTGCTGTCACAGCATTCTGGATGAATGCTGAGGAGACAGTGTTTGCTCATGACATCTGATGTGAGTCTTGAACTTGTTATATTTATTTCTTGCTGTCTTTGCTTTTGGTCACCTCCTAGTCTAATGACTGGAAGATGGCGACCAACTGTGCTCTTTTCTAGATCGAAACCCATTTGTCAAGAACGATTTTGCCATTTTGGCATTTTCCCTGTCATTATGATTGTGAAGCAGAAATGAAAGCTTTCCCTCTTGAGGGGAGGGGCGTCGCCTTCACTTCCATCCGGTTCTCCATTCACGCTGAATATCTGTGGTTTGTTTTAAACCGTGTGCCAGTCGCCTCTTCTTGGAGGTTTGAATTCACGCAGGGTCTGGCAGAAGCTGCAGACAGGATGTTACCTCTCACGTGTCTTAACTGATTGACCAGGAGGCCCAGTGGAGGGTGCTGCATGGCTCCAGGCGATCTGAGCCCCTAGCCAAGGCCTCTAAAACTCCTGGTTTTAAAGTGCTTGCTTCAGATTTCTGGGGCTGATTTACCAACCGGGATCTAAAAATCACATTATTTTTTTCTCGGAGGGACCAAGTACTGAAGCTGTGCTGATGTTTTCTCTGTTAACTCTTAACTGGACTAACTTGAGATTTGTGATTCCTGGTAATTCCTAAGGTACCAGCAGGCACCGCTGGCTGGGGGTGGCCTCCTCCCACTGGTCGGTCCTGCACTTGTCTCCTCCCTGGTAAAGCAGGGCCTCAGAGCAGGATGACCTCCAGAGTCCCAGAGTCCTGGATCTCTGTGGGGTCAGTGATGGCTCCATGGACACCTTCAGGTCCCTCCATTTACTCTATATTTGTTGAGTGTCCACTCTGTAAAAGGGACCAGGGGTCCTTCAGTATTAGTTTCATCAAGGCATTCAGAGAAGAGGCCTCCAATACACCAAACAGGCCGAGGAGGAGATTTCGAGTCCACGATTAGTGAGTTTCTGCGGAACTCCCGAGAGATGAGTGTTGTTGTCTTTACCTTATCACAGGGGAGGAATCTGAGGCTCCGAGCAGAGAGTGGACCATTGTTTTGTGTATTTTAAAATGTAAACTCTTCACACTATACCCTAGATATGTGGGAATGATGTTTAAAAAGCAGTGATGGAAGCACGTGTTTTCTAATCCATTTAACATTTATGCAGAATCTAGAGGTCTGAGAGACCATTTAATGTCAAAAGCAGTTGTGAGGGCCGGGTCCAGTGGCTCACACCTGTGATCCTAGCACTCTGGGAGGCTGAGGTGGGTGGATTGCCTGAGCTCACAGGTTTGAGACCAGCTTGAGCTAGAGTGAGAACCCATCTTTAAAAATATCCAGGCATTGCGGTGGGTGCCTGGAGTCTCAGCTACTTCTGTACCATGGAATATTGTGCAGCCTTAAAGAAAGATGGAGACTTTACCTCTTTCATGTTTACATGGATGGAGCTGGAAAATATTCTTCTTAGCAAAGTATTTCAAGAATGGAAGAAAAAGTATCCAATGTACTCAGCCCTACTATGAAGCTAATTTATAGCTTTCACTTGAAGGCTATAACTCAGTTATAGCACGAGAATATGGGGAAAGAGGCAAGGGAGGGGAGGGATAAGATGGGTGGAGAGGAGGGTAAATGGTGGGATCACACTTATGGTGCATCTTAGAAGGGTACAGGTGAAACTTACTAAATGCAGAACACAAATGTTTTCATACAATAACCAAGAAAATCCCATGAAGGTTATGTCGAACAGTTGGATGAAAATATTTCAGATTGTATATGAAGCCAGCACATTGTTCTCCATGATTGCAGTAATGTACACAGCTATGATTTAATAAACAAACAAACAAACGTATATATCCAGGCATTGTGGTGGGTGCCTGGAGTCTCAGCTACATGGGAGGCTGAGGCAAGTGAATTGTTTGAGTCCAAGAGTTTGAGGTTGCTATAAGCCGTGATGCCATGGCACTCTACCGAGGGTGACAAAGAGAGATTCTGTCTCTAAATAAATAAATAAATAAATAAATAAATAAATAAAAAATAAATAAATAAATAGTAGAACATTCTGCTTAAAAGTTCGGATTCTCTCAAAAAATAAAAAGCAATTGTGACTTTTTTACTACTAATTTTGAGAAGATAGATTCAGAAGCCTAAAGCTAATTATAATGAAGAAGCAAATGCTTCCATAGAGATGAGAGGACTCGGGAATACAAGTGTCTGTTCTAGAATGAGATTCCTTTATAGCTGAATGCTTGTAAAACACAAGCATTTTTATTTTTATATGAAATAAAATGTATCTTCTGCTTCCAAGAAGATGTGAATGTTGTAAAAATCCGAATTAAGTCATATGAAACTGTCTCTGTCTTTTGAAAACCCAGATGATCCCAGGCCAAAAAAAATTTTTTTTTTTGGCAAAGAAATAAAAGAAGTTTTTAAAAACAGTAGGCCCGGAAGATCTCCAGTGCCTATAAAGTGACTCCGGTAGCTGGGAGGTGAAACGGGAATCATGATTAAGTGCCGGCTTTCTTTGGATGTCTCAGTTTGCCTAAGCGAGCATAATTTAGGTGACTGTTGAGCATGTGCATGGCAGCTGCAAGTTAATGCCAGAGAAGACAAAATAGTTGGCACACCGTTTCTAATTTCATTATTGTACCAGGAGCCAGAAAAAATAGAAGTGTATATTCTTTTGAAGTGGGAAGATGTTGTCTCCTTTTTTCTCGGGCCTCACACACTTACACACACCAAGTGTCCTCAAGATATGTGTAATGACAGTGTAAAAGCTGGATTGTCTGTGCTACTGTAAAAACGCAAACCATGCGAGTTGGACGTTGTCTGATTATGAAATCACCAGTCCATTTTATTATTATTATTATTATTGTTTTTTTTATTTCTGGGGTAGAGTCTCAGATAAGTGTTGAATGACATACAAGCATTTAAAAAGTGGTCAGCAACTTTTCTTTCTTTAAATAAAGTTTTAGTGGAACATGCCACACCCATTCATCAACTTTTTTTTTTTTTTTTTTTTGGACAGGCTGCTTTTCAGCTACCTGCCGGAATTGAATAGTTGCAACAGAGTTCTTTTGGCCTGAAATCCTAAAATATTTACTATTTAGCTTGTAGAGATAGTTTGCCAGACCCTGATTTAAAGTGTCAACAGTAGCTTCCTACTGGGTGTCATTTTGCGAGGTGCTAGAGGCCTGATTAACCTTTAGGGTTAACAAAACACAGAGGGGCCCGACAGCCTGTCTTAACAGCATGTCTCATGCCTGTCTCTAATGTTACCGTCACTGGAGAAGGAGAAATGTTCTTGAAAAGACATTTGAAAAGAATCGAGGGTTTCATCCTCCTGAGGAGTCATTTTTCTTCTTCCGTTAAAGGAGAGGGCCAGACCAGCCGATAGCTTCAAGTATTCTAATTTTAGCTCTCTTTGATTTTTGTGGCAGTTGTCTTTGAGTATTTGAAGGACTGTCATGTGGAAGAGGCCTTAGAGTCTAAGATCATAGTGAACTGAATTAGGACTGATGGTGCAAGTTACTGTGAGACCATATTTCTTTTCAACTCTAGAAACAATAGCACTTTCTAGGGACTGCCCATCCTAGGATGTGCACTGTGGGTAATGAGCTCCCTGTCATGGGAGATGTTCATGTGAGTTCAAGGAGACCTCTTGGTACGTGGAATGCAAACAATGGGTAAGACATGGTTGTGTCAGAAAACCCTCCGAGGTCCCATTCCAACCTTGAAATCCTAATGGCTTCTTTTGTTAAAATTCTTTGTTTCCAAGCCCAGATTTTGACCACAATTTGATTTATTATGGATCTAAAGAGGCATCTTGGATGCTTTTCTGAAAGTATAATACTGGCCAAGCCAAAGCAGTATGAAGGGGGAGAAGCTTATTTGGTGGGCAGATATGGCAGCAGAAAGGCTGACCAGTCCTCCCTTTTAGAGACCGAGGGTCTCTGCTGCTTGCCAGCCTTTAAGCCTCCTAGATGAGCCATCTCTGGAGCTACTGCTACCATCTTTGCTTTCTGCCTAGTTTCCTGGAAAGAGGAAGGATCTGGCTGGGGTGACGTCACAGATGTAGAAGTCAAAACAGGGTTTTGTTTTGCAGTTTGCCAGAGAGTTTAGATTGGGACCTGGTAGGGGAAGGCAGGTCTGTGTGCAGCTCCACTGTCAGGGCACCAACGCAGCCAGACACTGTACAGAATTAACGAGTTAAACTGTATTTACAAAAACAGGCCAGGGGTTCGGTTTGCCCCCTGGGGCTGTAGCTTGCTGACCCCTGGTGTAGACACTGAAAGTTAGAACTGGCTAGAAAATGTCAGCTCTAATTCTCTCATGTTGAAGAAAAAGTGAAATGACATGTCCAAAGTCATACTAGGGCAGAGCCAGGGTTACACGCCAGAAGCTGCTTTTAGTGAGCGCCCGTTTTGTGAGCTGTGCTGTCTTGGCTGTGAGGTCAGATGACAGCGCCACGTGAAGGAAAGAAATACCTGTTCCAGGTGGTCTGTGAATAGTAACAGCCAGAGCTTAGAGATGGCATTTTAGGGGAGCCATTTCCCCTGTGACCCAGCTTGCCTTTTTCTTAGATGGGCCCCATTGACAGTAAAACAAAATATATGTTGCCGAAATTCATATGGAGAAGTAGTGTCCCGGAGTTGTGAAAAAGAAATGGGCTCCCGCAGCTGCGTCACAGGATTTGATCACTTCAGCCGAGAGTGCCAGGAGATTTGAGACAGATGTTTTCAGACATGCCGCATGCCTAAAACATTTCCAGGGGTCGGGCTGCAAATAGTGACTTAATAAGTGGAGCAACAGGAAAGTATGCAAGTCGAGGACACAAGAGTTTATTCACCACTAGGTGCATGGCCAACCTCTTTGCATTACATCTGCCTGTCAGGCTTGGCTCTTTAATCTGTCGTGCCCTCGGTATTGCTCTTTGTCTGCCCGTGAAGAAAGTGCAGCATTGTGGTTAGTAATCCCACTCCAGTGACTCGACTTCAAATGTGGTTTTGGAGTGCGTCCCAGAGTTCTGTTTGCTAAGCTTCCTACTCCTGTTTCAGAGACACCACTGGATACCGAGCAGCGAGCACTAAGGCTTCCCTCTTTCCCTAAACCTGTCGGGCTGTGGGCTCTCTCTTTCCCCTCTCGTGCCTTTCTTTTCTTTTTTCTTTTTTTTTTTTAAACCTTCCAAGGCAAGTTCATGGATACTAAGCTGATGTGTTTGTTGTTCTTTCTCTCCCTGCCTCCACTCCTAGTGAGTAACCACACTGGCCGCATCAAGGTGGTCTTTACTCCGAGCATCTGTAGAGTGACCTGCACCAAGGGCAGCTGTCAGAACAGCTGTGAGAAGGGGAACACCACCACTCTCATTAGTGAGAATGGTCATGCTGCCGACACCCTGACGGCCACGAACTTCCGAGTGGGTGAGTTCCTCCACGGCCCCCGACTGTCCTTACCGAAGGGAGTTTTAGGAGGTTGGAGCACTGAGACGCCCCCTCCATTCACACTCCACTTCAATGGGTTTCTGTCTAGGAGTAGAACTGTGCCTCTTTCTTGAGATCTTTTAAATTACTTTCAGAATAACTTTAAACCTGATTTTGGTTTCCTAGAGAAATGTCAACTGGAATATTTTCCCTTATTGCTTAACATTTATGCAGCCCTGTGGGGATGGAAATATACGTATATATTTATGTATAGTAGAACGGAAGAGGATAGCTTTTAGATGAGGACCTGAAGGTAGAACTTGTCCCGATCAGCTTCACATTTTATCGGCTCCATGATAAGGAGAATTTGTGTGAGAATTGACTCGTGTTATAAACTTTGGAATGGGGGAAAAAAAAAAAAACTTTGGAATGGAAAGTGGTGATACAATTTATATTGACTTCAAAAATAGCCAGGGTCTTTAAAAAAAAAAAACAAAACAAAAAAACAACTCTAAACATTGAAAAAACCTTGGTTGTAGAAAGGAATACAGATTTGCATCTTTTGCTACAGTTCTGCTCTGTGTCACAACACTGAATTGTAAATTGATATATAGCATGGTTTTGGGGGAAGATTTACTGGTAGGTTGCTGTCAGCAGTCAGAAACTTAACTTAAATGTGAACTAGTACTTACTGACTGCAAAAAAGCCTTTTTTTTTTTCTTTTGAAATTTTTGCTTTTTACTTTTTGTAAGTGGAGAAAGTATTGCGGTCCGCTCAGGGCTGTCATAGAGCCATGTTGTCATGCAATACAGTATTTTTGTCACAGAAAAATGTCTTTTATTATTTTTTGACCAATTATGGTTTGCCATGTATACTCAAATAATCGTAGACACCCACGTTACTTTATGAGTTACTCACAAGAATAACCCAAATGTCAGACAGATAATAACACTGGCTAGATCTGGTCTTTTTATGGAATATTGCTGTTTAGTCTTGGGAGTGTACGTCTGGGGGAGGGTAGGAAAAAGGGGTGTCTATTTCAGACTGATTTCCATCAAGACAAAATACAAGGGACAGCCTGAAGTCCTTATTAGCTGTTGGACAATTCTGCTGTTCTGTTGTGACTCCTAATCCTTACGAGGGCGAAGCAGCATTTTTGATCATCTGTGCTTGGAAAAAACAAGTGCCCGTAGATATGATTTAAAAGGGCATTGTAAATTTCCTGGCTATGAGAGGGGTACTTTGGGCATATTTTTAAAAGAATGTAGCTATTAGGTGTCAAATGGCACGTTATGCTCCACAGGGCAGAGAGCCTAGTCTAATGGGAAGTGTGTTGAACTGATGATCAGGGGAAACCGGATTCTGGCCCTGGTTGTGCCACTAACTAGCTAACCCCCAGGGCTTGCCAGTTGATCTTTCTGGGCCTCAGTTTTTCTCATTCATAAAATAAATGGGATCGTATTTAGTGACCTCTAAAAATTTAGTCCATCTCTGAAATCCTATGACTTTTTATGAGTAGTAAGTACTATTATTATATGGCTTTTTTGGAGGGCTATAAACAAGAAGGGGAAGGGAAAAGGCAATTTCTGATTTCTAGCTTATTTATTGTGGATGTAATGGCTTTCCCTTCTTTGCTTGGTTTTTCGATTGCCTTTTTCACTCACTGCTCCCCGTCTTCCGTCCCCGTCAGCAGTGTCTGCTCCCCTCTTTGCATTTATGCTGAATCTTTACAGTGGCAATGACAGAGTAAGTGAACGGGTGGTAATTTTTTGGCTCACAGTGTATTCATTTTGAAACTAAATATTTGGAGGCTGTGAGAAACAAGGAAGCGCACTTGTTAAAACACGCCGCACACTTTCCTTTCTGGCAGTTACCCAGATGTTTAGGAACAGAAGACGCATAGGCTATTCAAGACACAAAACGGAGCAAAATTGTTTACACAAAAGCATTTCAGAATCAGAACTCAACTCTCCATAAAAGGATTGGCAGAGTACTTTAATTAAAAAAAAAGAAAAAGGTAGGGTGTGGTGAGGAGGGGCCGTGGTAATACATAGTTTCACATTCAAAATCGTGGGAAATTTTTCATTAATGTCCTGAGCTATTTCCCTCTGCTATTGACATGTTAGTTCAGATATTTGCTTGAGGAACAAGTTTTATGAGTTTTCTTTATTGAAGAATGATAATTTTACAGAACTTATAGATTGTGATCTTTCAAAAATATGGAAAGTTTTTAAAATTAAGTTTATGCATGCATCTTCTTCTGACTTTACTGGTTTAGTATAATTTTATCATTTACCCAAAGTGGCTTTCTCATTTTTTTTTTCTATTTGTTTGTAATAAATTAAATCCATTGGAAAATAAGATATACATATGATAAATAATTCGGTTTAAAAATTTTCTTTAAAAAAAAAGGTGTGAAATTTTTCAACACTTATTAACTATTCTCTTTGTCCTCTGATACTTAAAGATACTAAAAGGTGGGGGCTGGCAAACTTTTTCTGTAAAGGTTGAGATAGCATGTGTTTTGGGCGCTTTGGCCATATGCTCTCTGTTGCTACCTGTGCTGTTGTAGGGTGGCAGCAGCCTGAGACAAATCGGAGAGGAGTAGGCGTGGCTGTGTTAAGAAACAGTGGTTGGGCTGAACTTGGCCGAGTACCGTAGTATATCGACCCCTGCTCCACAGAGTACAAAATAATATGAGGAAAATCACGTGAACTTCATACGTGAGGCACTTTAATTAGATATTGCATTTTGATAGAGTGACAAATAATTTTGTATATCAAGATTTATAGTTTTTTTTTTTTTAAAGGATAAATAAGGACACTTAGGTAGAGAGGGTTAAGTGAGGTTGCTTTAGTGGCACAGCAAGTCAGATAAGTCTAGAGCCTTGGTCTCCTTCTATCATCTGTTTACTAACTTCCCTGGAGTCTGACCATGATGTATGGGAGGGACAAGGTGAAGGACCTCATGGAATCGGGTCTGGTGGGAAGTCCAGATGGCACAATAGAGTGAGAAAGCATCTGAAAGCCCAGCAGACCTGGGTTCGAGTCCTGGCTTCATTATAGACATTGCTTGTTCGGGCTCGGTATCCTGTCTGGGCCCAGCGCCCCTCGTTGGTACAGTGCAGGAACCAATAGATGTGAGGAGAGTTGTTTTGCAGCAGGCTCATGGGATAGTTCCAGGTTCATAGGTGCTGCTTCTGTGTTGATCTGGTCTGTGGTGATGGTGAGTCTGGGCCGTACAGATGGGAGAGGGAGCAGGTGCGCTTCCCATGAGTAGTAAGCACATAGTCTCTATTCTCGCATACTCAGTGGGAGAAATAGTGAGTTTAACCTCCCCTCAACGTGAATCTAAAAGTGAGGCCCAATTTAAGATGCTATTCAAGGGAACTACTGTGAGATTCTAGAATAAACTCATTTTTTATGAGAGGCAATATTGCTATGATGTAACAGAATATATACACAAAAATATATATATAAAATTATGTGTATATATATATATATATATATATATATATATATATACACATACATACATATATATAATTTTTTTTTGCCGTTTTTGGCCAGGCCTGGGTTTGAACCCACCACATACGGTATATGGGGCCAGGGCCCTACTCCTTTGAGCCACAGGCGCCGCCCTAACAGAATATTTACATTAAATAGTGTTTCCTATAAGGCCCATTTCTAATTATCATGACTTTCTGGGCAGCAGTCTGAGCTCTGCCTCCCTGTTTCCCCTGCCTTTTTATAACATGGAAACATATCCCTGGTTGGGAGGCCATCACTGTTGTCTTAACAGATTCTTGACATTTCATAAGGACAGAATGAAGATGACCTTCAGAGGGTTTTGAGTTGTTCATAAAGTCCTCCAACAAGAAGAGCGTATGAATTCATGCAGTCACAACTAGAATATTTTAAAGACAGTAATACTGTCACTTGGTATGACTTATTTGTAGAGATAATGACAAAGGGTCATGATCGTTAAAGTAACACATTTGGTTTATACGATGCTGCTCTCTCTGAGGAGTTGCAAAAGACTTAAGTTCCCTTAGCACTGATTGAATAATTGTAAAAAAAAATTGGATAATTTAAAAGGTACGTTCCTATAAGTGATCTTGTTTGATGCTCATTACTTCTGAGAGGTGAATGGTAGCATACATAATTTGCAGATATGAATACTGAGGGTTTATTGGCTTGATTAAAGACGGTTTAAGTCAGGCTTTCTTTTCTTTCTTTCTTTTTTGAGACAAAGTCTCATTCTGTTATCTGGGCTAGAGTGCAGTGGTGTTGTCATAGCTTATGGCAACCTCAGACTCCTAGACTCAAGCTGGAGTCCCCTGACTAATTTCTCTCTTTTTTAAAAACTTTATTTACATAGAGACAGGGTTCTCACTGTGTTGCTGAAGCTGGCTTCAAACTCCTAGGCTCCAGCAGGCCTTTTGCCTTGGCCTTCAAAGTGGTGGGATTACAGGTGTGAGCCGTTGTATCCAGCCCTCGCTCTGGTTTTCTTACCTTGGAGTCACAGTCCCTCTGGCTATCCCATGTGGCTTCTTATGACCGTAAGTTATGGGATTATGTATGTATAAAGCATGGCAGTAGATCCTCTGAGATAACCAAATCATAAAACTGCCCTCAAAGAGCTTATGCTTTGAGGGGGAGCTGAGAAGTATGTGTAATAACTCTACATCAAGGTAGAAAGCTCCTAGCAGGAGCTGAGAGGAGGGGGATGGTGACAGAGAACAGGGCTGGTGTGGAGCTTTCTATGTAGGTCTCCTTGCTGTCCCCTCAGCACATTCCTGAATGCATGATCTCACGGCGGCGGGGTGCGGGGGAGCTGGGGCAATAAACAAGCATTCGTCTGACTGTGAACTGAAAAGGGCAGGAGGACTTGAAACACGAGTAAGTCGCACACTAAAGGTGGAAGGAGGAACAGAAGGAAGAGAGAGGGGCGTCGACGTGGGAACGAAGAACTTCCCCGCAGTTGGGCCCAGAGGCCTGCAGGCACAGGTGGCTTCTGGGAGTTGTGGATGGCTTCTCTGAACTATAGGATGCGTGGCATACAATGATGGCCAGTGACAAGCCCAGGAAGGCAGGTAGGCTGTGGAAGACCTTAGGAATTTGGATGTTACTCTTCCAGAACCCGCGAAAGTTATTTGAAAAAGAGAAGTTGATGGCTGTCATTTTGAGAAAGAGAAAAGTGTTGCCCCTCCCCCTTTTAGGTTGGAGGCAAGTGTTTGAAGAAGCTGTCATGTTTCTGAAGGAATGGCTCCTTCAGCTAGCTGGCCTCAGAGTTGTCGGATGCTCTGCCTTGGAAACCTCCCCGGTGTTCACAAAACCAGCCTGCTACTGCCATGCTTTGATGAGGGATGGAAGCACTTCATGTCGCTCAACTCACTCTAGAATTTCTCCTCATGAGGAGGGAAGCAAATTCCTACATTGAGGCATTTAAATAAACCAACATAACTGCTTAACGACCGGGAAGCACTTAGATTATTTTTCTGGCAACTTTAGTGTAGTCTCTGAGACTCTATCCTCTGCCTTTTGTCATTGTTTAGACCCCCTGATGTTTGTCCAGCACAGAAACCAGTGAAAATGTCACTGGTCACTTGTCATGCTTTGATTAACTGGTGGATATATTTTCCCCTTAATGCATTGCACAGGTATGTCTTATGTTTCTTTAAAGATGATTTAATACAGTACTAAATGAAAATGGATTCTTTTCATTTGAGCAATTTCGGATGCCTAAGAACTTAACAAGGAAACTACTTCCAAGTGGTATTTATTCTTACCACATAGATTTATTTATTTATTTATTTATTTTGGAGACAGAGTCTCACTATGTTGCCCTTGGTAGAGTGCCCTGGCGTCACAGCTCACAGCAACCTCAAACTCTTGGGCTTAAGTGATTCTCTTGCCTCAGCCTCCCAAGTGGCTGGGATTACAGGTGCCTGCCACAATGCCCAGCTATTTTTTGTTGTTGTTGCAGTTTTCATTGTTTAGCTGGCCTGGGCCAGGTTCGAACCCTTCATCCTCGGTGCATGTGGCTGGTGCCATAACCACTGTGCACATAGTTTTATTTTTTAATGCTGAATAAATGTTCTTTTTAAATCTTATTTAAGCTATAGAGCAACCTCAAAACACGTTATTAGGGGCATTCATTTCACATACACTAATTGAACAGAAATCATGTGCCAGGAAAGAACACCGCCGGGCGTTGTGGTGAGCGCCTGTAATCCCAGCTACTTGGGAGGCAACCAGCCCGCGCATCATTACAAGGAAGGACAATGGAAAAGAAAAAAACAACGCAAAAAAAAAAAAACAAGGAAACTAAGAGTGCAAGCCAACTGAAATAAAAGCAAACAAACAAACAAACAAAAACACACACACAAAAAATAAGATATGGCTACATCGTGGATGAACCTCCAAGACATTGTGCCAAGTGAAATCAGCCAGTCACAAAAAGACAAACACTATATGATTCTATGTATGTGAGATACCTAGAGTAGTCAAATTCATGGAGGAAATAGGATAGTGGTTGCAAGGCGTTATAGGGAGAATGGAATGGGGGAGTTTAATAGGTGTAGAGTCAGTTTTGCAAAATGAAAATGTTCTGGAGATTGGATGCACAATGGTGTCAATGTACTTAACACTACTGAACTGTAAACTTAGAAATGGTAAAACAGTGTAAGAAATGTATTTTACCACAATTAAAAATAAAAATAATTTTGAAAATATAGTATGGGAGTATACTGTGGTCACATGTATGCCACTAAAAATGTCCTGTAAGGAGCAGTAGATATGATACAGTGTCAGGAAGTGATTGATACTGTGAAGGAAAATAAAGTTAGGAAATGGGGTAGAGAGCGGGAAATGTTGGTGGAAAGCCTGGATGACATTGGAGCAAGGGCCTAGGGAAGTGAGGAGTGAGCTCTATGGGGGCGCATAACTGACGTTATCACCTTGCTTGTGACCCTGCTTTTTACTTTGTCTAAACTATGGATCACCTCCAGAAGGCTGGAATCAGGGGAGTGTCCTCCAGACTTTTCCTAAATGTTGTCTGCGGTTAGGTTCCATCGACCTGTGTCGCACACAGTATCAGGGAATCAACGGTGTCTGTAGCTCAAGAATCTTATACACAGGGCACAGAGGCAAGCAAGAGTTGTCCTGTGGCTGAAAAAAGGCTATGGCTATGGAATTATTGCAGGAGGAGTCTCGGTAATTTATAATCAAAAGTAAAAGGTCACAGATGTAAAAAATGAGTTACCAAAAGAACAGCGTCACCTTTCTCCAACATTCTTTTATATAAGGCAGGCACTGATTTTGGTGTGGAGCTTGCTGTTAATTAAAGGAAATAAAACTGATTCCTGCTCTTCCTAATCATGAGTGCAGGTGTCGTGGTGTGTGTATGTGTGTGTTTTGGGGGTATTCTGGATGGGGAGAGGGGCATGGAAAGGTGGTTTCAGGGGCTGATCGGGTCAAGTAGAGGCAAAATGTTGGCCCTAAGAGATAAAATCACAGAGGATGAGATCTTATATGTTTGAAGAGGAAGATGCCTGAGGCTGTGAAGGTCACCGGCCTCAGAGTAGTTGTGTAAGAAAGTATTTCTGCAGCCAGGACAGTTAAAAAAAAAAAAAAATTAACCTTAGGTAAAAGAGGGTTCAGCACTTTGCTAGATTTGGGAGAAAGGCATGTGTGATAGATGGTTCCTTTTAAACCAGGCCTGGCCTGTATCATGGGAGTTGATGGGGCTCCTTGGAAGGGTTGTGCTAGGCCAGACTGGAATAAATAACCTTTCAGCATTCCTTGGAGTCTGTAACACAATGTCACAGAGTGTGTATTCTTTCCTACTCTGTCGGCCCGAGCATACGGAGTGATCTTTGGAAAAGTCCAGACTGCTTAGCATAGCGTGCCGGGCCCTCCAGGATCACTGCCACCTGGCTCCCTGGCCTTGGCTTTGGCAGTGCTGTTTCTTCCACCCTCATCCTCCATGTCTGCCAAGCTGAGCCACCACCATCTCGAAGGTCCCCACATGCTCTGGGCCCTCTGTGCTCCTGTGCCTCTGTACACACTGCCTCCTCCGCCTGGAGGGTATGTTTCTCCACCCAATCTGCTTGGGCAATCACCCACTTCTTTTCAGTTCTCAGCCAAGTGATGATCTAGTTACAAAGCCTCATTTCCCTTATTTGCTGACATGCCTGTTTCTTCCACTACACTCCGTACTGCTTGGGAACAGGGACCTGTCTACTCCAACCTGGCGTCCCCGTGCCAGCACAGTGCCTCCCTGTAGAGATGCTAGTGCATTTCTGATGCATGCACATCTTAGCCAGTACCGCTTCATCATTAATTACAGGCAAGTAAAATCACAGAAGTAGAAGATCATCTGAGAAGTCTATACAATAGAGTTCAGGGGGAAAGAGGGTGTTTCACTGACCACCAGATACATGAAAATGGGCACCCTCAGAGTGCTTTGCGTGAAGTTTTAAGGTTTTAACACCGACTGCACTGCATTTTCTACTCATGCAAAGTGCAACTAGATTTTCATACCTTTAGTATAGTTGTTCCTGCTACTGGATTCCCTGCTCACCATTCCTGCATCTGTCTGAATACTGCCAGTCTTTTAAGAAAGAATCTTAAGTTTCATTTCAAATTGCTCTGCCTGTGCTGTTTTTTTTTTGTTGTTGTTGTTGTTCTGTTCTGTAATACCTGGAGTCATCACTGTGTCATTTGATAATCAGCTGTCTGGCTCAGGTATGCTGTTGGCTGGCTCCAGCAGCCTGGGTTGGCAGTCTCACCTCTTTGATTCTTGATTTCCACGTTGGCAGAATGAATCTTACAATGCCCTGACCCTTTGTGAGCTGCTTCGCGGCACACAAGGAGGAGCAGGCTGAAGGTGCACGTGGGCTCCTTGGATTGATTTGGAGACCGTTGTCTTGTTCTGAAGATGATAAATCCTTCTCCTAATTCTCAAACCCTATCTCCTGCACTGTGGAGTAGAGACCTTTGGGGTTCGCATCATGCATACCCTATCCGAGCTCCTGAAGATGTAAGCCCGTTCTGTCTGGAGGAGGGAGGAGAAGCGGAGCGGGAGGAGAAGAGGGAAGGGGCTCACATCTTTGGGAGCTTGGACAGGGTATGAGTCACGTGTACCCCAGAGACGTGGTTCCTTCATTTACTGATCCTAAGAGCACAGTCCCATCAAGAAGCACATAGAAGGCTCCTTCCCTTTGGTTCTCCAGGAGGAATGCTCAGAAGGCTCCCTGATTGTGCAGGCGTAGGCTTGCTCTGAGCAGGTAGACTTGCACAGAGTGACGTCAGGGATTGTCACCATATGGCCAAGATGGTGTGGTGGCACCACGTCCTCCCTGCCTTGGATCCTGCTCCTCCTTGAGGTGCTCACCCACTCACACAGGAAGCTGTGTCTGTTGCCAAGCCTGCTGGCAAGGGTAAGAGCACTTAAACAGTGTAATACATTTTGGAACCGAAAGCTGTGGTCAGGAGGAAAAATAATCATCCTGAGTAGATGGGGGCATCTCCAGTGATGGATGATTGCAACATTTGATCCTTCTTCGTGCTATTCACCTTGCTCTCAGTGGCGTAATTCACTTCTGGGCCCTGAGGTTACAGTAAATTGAAGCAAGCGGGACTTAAAGTAGATATTGTAACCACATTTATGTGATACAGTGTATACCTATGGCATTTATTGGCATACGAGTTGAGCTCAATTTTAATATTTATCGTTAAAGAAGTCAAATATTTGTAGCAACTTATACTAATAATTATGAATCTGTGTACTGTTGGAAAAACCTCCTGGAAGTAATATCACAAATGATGTGAAAATGTTTTTGAGGGCAGCCCCACAGCCATCTTCAGGCTAAGCAGTCCAGGAAAATAAAATAACTACCAAATGGGGAAGGAGAAAGTTAGTGAGGAAGTTGGTTGAAATTCATTCTCTGAACTTATATCACAAATAAAATAAGAAGATCCAGATGCCATTCCATTGCCCGTTTAATGTTATGTTGTCATTGATAACTTATTGAAACTTGATTTTCTGTTTAGTTGAAGGGTATGGGCTAAAGGAATGGTTTACTGTTCAACTTCATTATTTTGAATGTAGACTCATGCAATCATTACTGAAAAACTGGCATGACTGTAGTATTGGCATTTCCTAAGATGTGTTGGGGGAGAACACACCCAACTTGATGCAGTAATGAGAGATTGCTTTACTCTGAGACCACATTTCTAAAGCCCATCAGATTCAATAAGAATTGGTTCTAGATTTCAGGGACTTTCTGAGTTTTCCTAGTGGAAACAGACAGTCTTATTTTTATCAGATTCTCCCTAGAAGAAGTAAAAGGGAAATTTGAGCATAGAGCCTGATAAAGCAAGGAAAGCGGACCACTGCCCTTGACCCTGCAAATTAGGAAGTGCGCTAGAACATTCTTAGCTAAAGTCTTATTTAGTAAGATCAGACGCTGTCACTTTTTGCCACTGCCTTGTCCCTTTCTGAAGAAAGGGTGATTTATGAGCCTCTGAATCTTCTAGTGGTATTAATGACATCTTGAGCCAGCTGTTTTATTGGGTGTACACAGAGGGTAATTAGAAACATCTGAGAATCTCTTAACGTGCCCCCAAAACCATGACGTTGTGTGGAAAAGAAAAAAAAAAACATTCATGCCAAAATTGTGTACTTGGTAAATAGATGAATTAGTATTGAACCAAATTTACTTTGTATTATGCCATTTTTCAGAAAGAAGCTAAAGTCTTCAGGCTAAAAATATCCTTTTATTGAAATACTCTGACTGTAAAAATCATAACCATATTTGGAAAAAGACTTCTGACTATGCTGTTCATACAGTAATTATCATTTCCCTTCTGTCAAACTCCATCATATTATAGACTGTTTTCTGCCAGAAGAAGTATTTCTTCTTTTTACCTGGCAGTTTCTTAAAAATTTTAGACTTCTGAGAGATCTCATTTAAGGAAATTAACTCTTAAAAACATACTGCACCAGGGACTAATAGTGTCCAATTTGCCTAATAGTCCGTCCTAGAAACTGGGTTGGGATGTAGAAACCTGGGCTCTATTTCAGCTGGTTATTTGAAATTTGATCTGCTCCAGTGGTGGTTGAGTTTGAAGAATTTGGGTATGTAGCAACAACAGCCGCTAAGTTAGGCCCTGATTTAAATCAGACACTGTTCTTCCTTCTTTCAAGACAAAATCTAGACAAGAGAACCTAACAATTTGGTGGTGGCTTGTGAATGGTTCCTTTCATCTTCATTCACAAATAACAGTCCCTTCTGAGAAGTCAGGATTGAGTCCAACTGACGTACCCCAAGCAGACAGGAAGAGTTGAACTTGGATGCTGCTGGTGTGATTTCAACCTGTCTGACTTCGGATGTCTTTACTGGGTATGCCAGTTCTGTTCTTTTAGATCATTTTCAGTGGGATTCCACATTGATTAGGGAGATGAAATTGTGGCTAATTGTTATGTTTTGGTACAGGTTATGGCTGACTTAATGAAGCCTCATTAAGAGGAAATGGATTCACCTGTATAAAAGTGTTGCAGGGTAGGGAGGTAGTTAGTAGCTGTGGCTGAAATACGACTTCCAGTGCTTGCGTACTGGTTTAAGGACAGAATCTCAGATTGCTTGAAAGGTACAGATGTCTAGCCTGGACCCTGGCCTCCCTGAATCAGAATTTCTGGGTGTACTTTGTGTGTGTGTATTTTGAAAACAAATGATGCAGGCAAATTGTTATACGTAACTCTGGTGGAGAATCTGCAGTCTAAGCCAGTGCTCTTCACCCGTTAGTGTCCTTAGGAATCAGTGCAGATCTTGTTAAAATGCAGTTTCTGATTCTGTAGATCTGGGTGGGGACTGAGATTCTGCATTTATAAGCAAGCTCCCGGCAGAGGTAATGCTGCCCGCTCGTGCAACACCTTTTGTATCACAGAGATCTAAACTATTAATCCATGATAAACAATGTGTGTGTGTTTTTTTTTTTTTAGAGACAGAGTCTCATTTTGTCGCCCTCGGTAGAGTGCTATGGTGTCACAGCTCATAGCAACCTCCAACTCTTGGACTTAGGCGATTCTCTTGCCTCTGCCTCCTGCGTATGTGGGACTACAGGCACCCGCCACAACACCTGGCTATTTTTTGTTGCAGTTTGGCCAGGGCCGGGTTCGAACCCACCACCCTCAGTATATGGGGCCGGTGTCCTAGTCACTGAGCCACAGATGCTGCCCGATTAACAATGATTTTATAAATACATATTATCACGAATTAATGATGTTTATCAAATTCCTACATGGGCCTGATAACTGTATTAGGAAATGATGAATGTATAAATTACAAAAGAGACTCGACCATGTGATCATAATATGTCAGCCTTTTCCACATCTCCGCCACCCGTTCCTGTCCCTGTTAAAGCTGAGATTTCCTCGCCCTGCCAGGCAGCCCCTCAGGCAGAGTTCCACCAGGATGCCTTATGCCCATGGGGAGCTCCTGTATCCCAGCCACAGGAAATGCCAGGACTGCAGGCTGCAGGCTGCCTTCACCCTCCTGTGTCAGATTGCTCCTGTCTGCCTCCTGTCTTCAAAAAATTTCAGGGAACAGCAAGAAAGTTTCTTTGTTTGCCATGTCCCCTGAATTCAAAGGGATATGTATCATCAAGCTCTCCAAAGAATTTTCACCTTCTCTGCTCCAGTGGAACAAGCATCCTAAGAACTGGAATGACAGTTACTGTCTGTTGTACTCAGCTTTGAGTTGTATCACAAATTCAAAAACAAAAGTTCACTTCCATAGTCTGCATAACATTTCAGCGAAGCATTGCCAACTGCCAGTAGTGTGGTGGTGTATACAAGGAGGACACTCTCTCTTGGTTTACTAGTAATAGGACAGATACTGTTTTTCCAGGTGAGATGGAAAGGGAGATAAATTTGTGCAGATCCGTCTTACTCTAGTTACGTTCTAGTTGTGATTAATATTGAGCATTTTGACAATATTTGAGGATACAGGTTTTTTTTTTTTTTTGGAGACAGAGTCTCACTATGTTGCCCTATGTAGAGTGCCATGGTGTCACAGCTCACAGCAACCTCCAACTCCTGGGCTTAAATGATGCCCCGGCCTCAGCCTCCCAAGTAGCTGGGACTACAGGTGCCCACCACAAAGCCCAGCCATGTTTTTATTGCAGTTGTCATTGTTGTTTAGCTGGCCCAGGCTGGGTTAGAACCTGCCAGCCTTGGTGTATGTGGCTGGTGCTGCAAGCACAGTGCTACGGGCGTCGAGCTGAGAATACAGTTTTTTGAAATAAAATATGGTAAACTTGAATCTTTTGAATGATACCAGTTAGTGCATGTGTCATGAAACCATCCTCCTTTTGGCTCACACATCATCTCTGTGCTGAACTTGCCTGTATAAAGTACCTGAATTTTGACATATAAACATGATACTTGATGGAAGGATTGCTTGAGCCCAGGAGTTTCAGGTTACAGTAGCCTATGATTGAGTCCTTACACTACAACTGGACAACCTGGGTGTTAGAGAAACACTTCAATTAAAAAAAAAAAAAGAAGAAAAGGCTGGCTCGGCGCTCGTAGCACAGTGGTTAACAACGCCAGCCACATACGCCAAAGCTGGCAGGTTCGAACCCAGCCTGGTCCAGCTAAACAACAATGACAACTATGACAAAAAAATAGCTGGGCATTGTGGCAGATGCCTGTAGTCCCAGCTACTCAGGAGGCTGAGGCAAGACAATCGCTTGAGCCCAGGAGTTTGAGGTTGCTGTGAGCTGTGACGCTATGGCACTCTACCGAGGGTGACATAGTAAAACTCTGTCTCAAAAAAAAAAGAAAAAGGCTGAATGGCATTTCATTATGTATGCCACACTTTCTTTATTCATTCATCCATTAATGCATTGATGGACATTTAGGTTGATTCCATAGTTTGGCTGTTCTGAAGATGCTGTTTGTAATGAACTTGGGAATTCAGACACGTCTTCATTCATTTCCTTTAGACACATACCCCCAAAATGGAATTGCTGGATCATCTGGTAGTTCTATTTTTGATTTTTTTGAGGAACCTATTTTCCATAATGACTGTACAAATTTGCTTTCACATCAATAGCATACAAGGGTTTCATTTTTAAAAACATCTTTAAACATTTGTTATCTTTTTTATTAATAAAAGTCATTCTTACAGGTGTGAACAAAATAACACTTGAGAGTGTTTTGAGCACAGAGAAGTTGAATTAACAGACACTCAAATAGAGTGAATATGAATTCACTGGCTGGCATAGCAAAGCAGGCATTTTCTGTTCCATCTGCCGCCCAAAGCTGCCCAAACCCCATTGCGTTTCTGTTACCTCTCTCTGGTCTCTTTTTCTTTCCTACATGGTGTACTGATGCCCGGGTTCTGTCTTTACTCCTTGTCTCTGCTTCCCTCTTATTTGACCTGCGTCCATCAGGCATATCCTTTGCTGTTACTCAGGTCATTCAGTTACTCTGAAATACCTGGTTCGCATCCTTGATGCAGGTGGGAAGGGGAAAAGCTGTTTTCACCTGGGTAAGTTTTGTCCCCTGGGAGAGACATTTGGCAATGCCAGGAGACATTTTTGGTTGTCCAAACTGGGGGTGCTCCTGGCATGGGTGGAGGCCAGGTGCACCTCTGCACATCCTGCAGTGCACAGAAGCCACCACAGCAACGCAGCCTACTGGCTCCAAATGTCGGTCGGTGCAAAGCTGAGAGACCCTGCTCTAAGCATTGCCGTTTTTTCCTACCAAAAGATATCTTAGACCTTTTTCTGATATTTTTGTTCAGGTCTATTGAAAACTCTCCCTCTTAATCTCAAGCTTGTTCTCTAGAGATGAAACTGCCAACATTTTGTTACAAATATGCTCCTTTGTTGCTGCTGGGGCACAAACTCGCAACTTGCCCTCCAGCCATGCTTGTCAGTGTGCAGACTCAGGCTGGACCCAGAGTCCTGGAGGCTTGCTTTATGTTTGGCAATTCATATGAGATGATCACCTTGGATTTCAGAGGGTGCAGGGGATGTGATTGGCCTTTATTATGAGGATTCTCCAGAAACTGAAGCAAGAAGTAATGAGTAGGAAACCGTTCAACACAGGAAGCACTTTTGCACATCTCAGAAGTGACTGTATAACAGAAACCCCTTCTCAGCACTAACCTTCGCTACTGTGGACGCTCATTGGCAGCATGTCTGAGCTATGGCTGCTGGAAAAGCAGAGAATGCGGAGTGTGTTTATTTAAATAATAGCATCATCACATGTTCAAATAAACATAGCACCTTGGGAGGGTACAGATTTGTTATTTCTAACCCAAACATCTTTATACATGCCTTTGAAAGGGTCATTTTGCCAAGTTTGAGAGAAAAAAACTATCCAGGCATTGAAAGTCTGACATATTATTAAACTTGTTGAAAAAAGAAAAACCTCTTTGTGGCCAAAACACTGGAGGTCAGCTGGACAACAGTGTATATCATGTTTTTGAAAGCATTCCCTTTTGGCCTAAGCAGCAGCCCTGGAGAGCAAGTAAAAGACAGTGCCCTGCTCACAAACTCATGTAGCAGTTTTCCCTTATGTTTTGGCCATCTTGCCCAGGAAACTTGGAATTTCCACAGTGTTTCTTTTGTGCTTTTTTACTTGAATGAAATGCCTGTCCTTAATTCCATCCATACGTAGGAGGTTATAGTTCATTGCTTGTCTTGTGAGACCCCAAATCCATCATTTATATGACTGATTATTTTTTCAATTACTTTGTTTTTCATTGTGGTAAATATATATAATATAAAATTTATCATTGTGGTCATTTTTAAATGTACTTTTCAGTAGCCTTGAGTACATTCCAGCGTGGTACAGCCAGTGTCATTGTCCACGGAGAGACATTTTCACCATCCCAAACAGAAACTGTAACCATTTGACAGCGTTCCCCTTTCCTCTGTTCCCTTAGCCTTTGGTAACCTCTGTTCTCCTTTATGTCTCTATGAATTTAAGTATTCTAGGGGCCTCATGTAAGTGGAATCATAGGACATTTGTCTTTCCGTGGCTACCTTATGTCATTTAGTATAATATGGATTACAAGGTTGATCCATATCGTAGGAAGTGTCAGAATTTCCTTTGTTTTTAAGGCTGAATAATACATAATTTGTTGTATGCATATATATATAAACCTTTTGTTTATCCATTCACCTGTTGATGGACATGTGGGTGGTTCCCACATTTTTTGGCAACTGTAAATAATGTTGCTGTGAGGGCTGATGGACAAGTATCTGTTTGAATCCCTGCTTTGGATTTTCAGGGGCATATACTTAGTGGAATTGCTGGCTCATGTGGTAATTCTATGTTTAACCTTCTGAAGAGCTGCCAAACTCTTGTCCTTGGAGACGGTACTGTTTCACATCCCCACCGGCAATGTGAGGGTTGCAATTTCTCCACATCTTCAACAATACTTACTTGCCATTTTTTAAAGAAAGGAATAGCCATCCTTTCAATAGGTGTGAAGTGGTTTTGATTTGCGTTTCTGTAATGATTGATGCCATTACATTCTTTTCCTGTGCTTGTTGGCCATTTATATCTCTTCTTCAGAGAAATGTCTATTTGAGTCACTTGCCCAATTTTGAATTGGTTTGGTATAGTCAGTTTTTTAAAAAACAGGGATTTTCATCTGCCAAGCTAAATATTTACAGCACCATTTCTAGCTGATGCTGATTGTGAAACTTTTGGGAGACCTAAGGCTGGTCCTGCCACTTGGACAAGACTCACTTTTATTAAGTCTTAATTTCTTCATCTACAGAAGGAGTGTATAGAATAGATGTTCAAGATCCCTTGGGCACCTAAAATTCTATCATCTTGTTTGATATAAAACCTTAGAGGAGAATGATGGAGTGTAAATGGGATAAGGCTATCTTTGTTACGTTTTACTCTGAAGATATTTTCTGTGATTTCCAAGTATGTACAGTGTGTTCCCTTTTGTACTTTTTTGGTCCCGCTTTCTGCTTCGAGTTAAAGTATGATTTTGTACAATTCCAGTGATAAATTGTGTGGTAACGTGTCATCAGCTGGAAAAGTTCAGTCAGAAAAGCAGAGGCCGATACATTTGACGTGCTTACAAATGACTCGGCTTTTTTTTTTTTTTTTGCTTAGTTTTTAAAAGCAAAGTTCTCAGAAGATTTTGGCCAGAAACAGAATAACTCCATGGTGGCCTGAAGGAAGCACAGCTTGTTTGGAGCGGGATGAAAGGATGGAGTCTGGTTAGGCCAATAAGGTTGTGGAGGACTAAGTTTTGTTTTCTTTTTTAAAGAAAACTGAAATGAGGGGTTAGCCTGCCTTAGAATGTGCCGGGGCCCTGGTACAAACTATAACCAGTATATCATTTAGCATTAAAAATCTGAGCCACCTGGATTTAAATCACTTCACTAAGGGGGGAAAGTATAAAGTCAATTTTAAACTTAGGGAAGATAGTTTTTTTATTTTTTTTATCGTTTTATAAGCAACAGAAATTTATTTCTCACAGTTCTGCAAGCTGGGAAGTCCAAGATCAAGGCACTGGCAGATTTCATATCTGGCAAGATCCTTATATCTGATTCATAGAAGGCACCTTCTCATCATGCCCTTACGTGGTAGCAGGATGGGTTAGTTCTCTAGAGTCTCTTTTACATTTTTAAATTTTGATTATTATTATGTTTTTTACCAGTCAGAACCCCACCTTTTAGCTTCTTGATTTTTTTTTTTTTTTTTTTGAGACAGAGCCTCAAGCTGTCACCCTGGATAGAGTGCTGTGACATCACAGCTCACAGCAACCTCCAATTCCTGCCTCCGCCTCCCAAGTAGCTGGGACTACAGGCGCCCGCCACAACGCCCGGCCATTTTTTGGTTGCAGCCGTCATTGTTGTTTGGCGGCCTGGGCTGGATTCGAACCTGCCTGTTTAGGTGTACATGGCTGGCGCTTTAGCCCATTGAGCCACAGGCACCAAGCCAGCTTCTTGATTTTTTGTTTTATTCATTTTGGGGGGGGTGATTAATAGGAGGGTTATATTGTTAACATTAGGCTACATGTTTGCATTTGTAAGGTAAAGCCCAAGTTGTAGTTTAGTCCTTAACCCGGGAAGTATGCCATATACCTGAACATTGTACAGATGAAAGGTGAGAACTTACTGAACTCCCTGCCTTCTCCCCTCTCATTGAATGTAATTGCTTTTTTCTCCGTGGGCCTGTAGTTGTTAATCTACTAGTTTCAATTTAGTATTGAGTACGTGGGATGTTTGATTGATTGGTTGGTTTTTTATCTTTCCTCTTTTGGTGGGGGGCGACAGAGTCTCACCTGTTACTCTGGCTAGAGAGCTGCGGCATCACAGGTCTCAGCACACTCTTGGGCTCACAACCTTTGGCCTCAGCCTCCCGAGTCGCTGGGACTACAGGTGCCCCCCACCACACCTGGCTAGTTTTTCTATTTTTAGTCAACATGGGATCTCACTATTGCTCAGGCTGGTCTTCAACTCCTGAGCTCGAGCAATCCACCTGCCTCGGCCTCCCAGAGTGCTACGATTACAGGTGGGAACTATTGTGCCTGGCCTGTTTTTTAAATTTTTTATTAAATGTTTTTTAAGTTATTATGGGTATATACTAGTTCTATATCCTCGTAGGGTACACGTGATGTTTTGATATAGGCATACAACGTGTATTAATCAAATCAGACTGATTGGGGTATACATCACCTCAGCTATTTGTCATTGCTTTGTATTAGGAACATTTTAATTCTGGTCTTTTAATTACTTTAAAGTATTTACATAACTTATTAATTATTTAGTCATTTTATTGTGCTATTAAATATTGTTCATTCTGATCTGTCTACCTATATTTTTGCACACATTAACATCACTCACTTTATTCCCATCTTCCTCATAACCTTTACCAGACTCTGGTAACCATCAATCAGATTAAATAAAATGATTGAAAAATGGGTAGAGGATCTGAATAGACATTTCCCAAAAGAAGACATACAAATGGCCAACAGGTATATGACAAAATGTGCAGTGTCATTACTCATCAGAGAAATGCAAATCAAAACTGTAGCCAGTTATCATCTCAGCCCAGTTAAAATGGCTTTTATCAAAAAGGGAGGCAACTCTGGCTTCTCTTCAGATCGCATAAGGCTTTCGCCTTTTACTAAAGATTTCCTTGGAGAGGAACAATTCTGAGTCATTAACTAATTTTTTGAGGCCTTGCCGTGGCGAGGCTACAATTAAAAAAAAGGGACAGGCAATAAGGAATGTTGGTGAGGAGGTTGGGCTGGGAAAGGGGGATCCTTGAACACTGTTGGCAGGAACGTACATTAGTGCGGTCACTGTGGAGAACAGTATGGGGATTCCTCAGAAAACTCACCATAGAAGTATGTTACGTCCCACTGCTGGTGTGGGAATCCAGGGAAATCTATCCAAAGGGAATTCAGTATATTGAAAAGATGTCTGCACTCCCACGTTGATTGCAGTTACTACTCAGAATAGCCAGAATTTGGAATCAGCATAAGTGCCCATCAGTGGATGAATGGATAAAGAAATTACGATACGTATACACAATGAGATTTCATTTCTTCTAAAAAGGAATGAAATCCTGCCATTTGCAAGAACGTGGATGGAACCGGAGAGCATTATCTTAAGTGAGTCAGGGACAGAAAGGCAAACTGTGCATAATCTCATATGTGGGAGCTGAGTGTTAAAATAATTGTTCTCACAGAGAGAGTCCATGATGGTTACCAGAGGTTGACGGTAATAGCAAATAGTTGTGTAATAAACAAAGAGGTAGTTTTTCTGATATGTATGTAAATTTCTTTTGCCAATTCCCATGTTTATCTTAATTTACTAACATGAACAGTTTCTTAAATTTTTTTTTCATTTGGAGTTAAGGAACAGGTAGAGACGTGAGCATTCTTCAGCAGTCAAAATGTGGTGTTTAACAGCATCCGTGCTGGGAATTTACCATCTCCATGTCCCAAGAGGCATCAGTGGCTCTATGTTCCTTTAGGAGATGAGCGAGAGGTTGAGTTTCTATTCCTCCCGTTCCTTCCTGCGGGGTCCCTGGGGATCTTTTGTGCCACAGCTGCCGTCTCAAGGCGTTCTCTTTGCCAGTTCTTGGCTTTTCTAACCCACGGTGGTTGGGAAGTCTCTTTATTAAACTGTCTTAAATTTTGCTGTGCTTGAATGTGTCTCTGTTTCTTGACTGGCTCTTGACTCATACAAAAATTACAGTTGACTAGACTTGAAGGTCGATTTCTTTTTTAAGTTGATTTGTGTGACATCTTTAAAATAAATATAATCAGCTTTTCTGAATATGTAACACATGGCACAACATTTAAAAGGGATCAGAGGACTTACGGTGGCCTGAGGTCTTAAAAATTTTAAAGGGGTAAGAGGACTTACTGTGGCCTGAGGAAAGTAAGTTTTCGTTTCCTTTTTATTCTCTAAACTCTTTGCTAGGGGCAAATACTCTTTTCCTGCTTGTGTCTTCTCCCAGAACCCGAATGTCCTTCATAGCCTAGAAACTGCCAGGATGTTTTATTGACTGTATGATACTGTGCTTTCTTCATTTAATAGTCCATATCAGTACAGATATACCTGCCTTGGTGTTTTTTTAAAGGCTGCATAATATTCCATCCTGGCATGTAACTTAACAAGACTGAATTATTGGACATTTTGCCTTTGTACTTCTGCTGTTATAATCCAAGCTGCGGTGAATAATGACAGTTTTAATATGTGTTTGTCAATATATGAGGTTAAATTCATAGAAAAGGGCTGCATTAAAGGGTATCTGCTTATTTAATTTTAACAGATATTTGCCAAATTATCTACTATAAAATTTGAACCAGTTTGTACTCCTAACAGTACAAATGAGGTTGTTTATATCCCAATACTCTTTCCATTACAGATTACACATTTGAACTCTGCCTCTCTGATTAATTAGATTAAGTCTCTTTTCATGCATCTAAACAGAGTTTCTCAATGTTAGTATTACTCATATTTGGGAAGATAATTCTTCATTTTGGAGGGCTGTCCTGTGCATTGGGGGATGTTTATAGCATCCTTGGTTTCTACTCTTAGATGCAAGTAGCAACCCACATCTCCCCAGTAGTAGCAACCAAAACTGTCTCCAGTCATTGCCAAATGGCCCCAAAGGGCAAAATTATCCCTGTTTGAGAACCACTGATCTAAAGATTTTTCTCCTTTGCCCACCTTTCTTTTCCATTGCTTGTGGTGGTTTTTCTCTTTGCTTGTTTATTTTCAAGACATACACAAATTTTGGATTTTTTGAATGTAATAAAATTTATCAGTCTGTTTCTTGTCATTTATATAAAACCCATGTTGTCTAACATATTGTTAAAACAAGATACCAAACCCAATTCTTCTTCCTTTATTTTATTTTACTATGTATTTTTAGAGACAAGATCTTACTCTGTCACTCAGGCTCATTACTGCCTTGAATTCCTGGACTTCAATGATCTTTCTACCTCAGCCTCCCCAGTAGCTTGGACTACAGGCATGTCCCACCAATGCCTGGCTAAATTTTAAATATTTTGTAGAGGTGGGTCTTGCTTTCTTGCCCAGGGTGGTCATAAACTCGTGTCCTCAAACAATCCTGCTTCAGACTCTCAAAGTGCTTGGAGTACAGGCATTAAGCCACTGCATCTGGACTTTTTTCCTTTAATCAGCTATTGTCCTCTTCATTTCAGTCTTAGGCACCAAACGAGGTGAAACCAGAGTAAGCCCTGAATTTCATTGATGAGTCGCATATAGATTATATTGGAGAAGGTCAGAAATCTTAAATTGATAGCTACCACCACTGAATTTCTTTTGCATGCCCAGTGCTGTTTAGTCTTATCCTTGCATCAAAGTGCTGAGTGATAGGGCTGTTACGATTATTTCATAGATGAGAAAGCTGAGTTTAAGTAACTTGGCAAAGGCCACAGAGCTAGCAAGTATAGCATGGCTGAGTTTTAGACCCAGATCCCTCGGAATCCCTGGGTCAGGATTTAACCTGTGCATGGTTTTGCCGCAAGCTCTCAGTGCTGGAGCTGGCGTGGAGCTTCCAGGGAATTCTCAGGGAAAAGACCATATTTGGCTCCCTCGTGGCTCTGTCTTCTTTCTGCTTGGCTTGGAGAGACCACAGGGTACTTTGCTTCATTGCATCTGACTCATGCTGTTCAATGACTCTTGGGTCTTGGTCTGAGCTCTACTCGTGTGAACTGTTTCTTCGTCTGTAGAATTGGAAGAACAGTGCCCACCTTATAGGATGTTGAATGGTTAAATGAAAACCTGGTTTGCAAAACTGTTTGATGATCAGCAGAGTTAATTTCCATATGTTGGGTGTTACTTTTGGTTGTTATTACTTGTTGAGTATCGTGCATCATTTGATTGCGTCAAAATGCAAATTTGTTGAGCTTATGGCAACTGAACTTATTTTAATGTATTGTAAGGTATAAGAGATTGGTATCAACAGATGTAATCATTGTATGTGGTTGGCCAATTCAGTTCACGAACTCATCCTAGAAATACATACTTCATTGCTGAATATCAATGGATATTGGATCCAATATCCGTATCCAATGAATATTGGATTTGGATGGCCAAAGATGACAGAAGGCAACAATAGTGATATTCAGCAATGAGGTATGTAACACTTTTTCTAGGATGAGTTCACAAACTGAATTATTAGACCTGATTTGATGACAGCTCGGGTGGCCATTCTAGAAAAAGGGTTCCAAAATTGCTTCTAAGGGTGGACTAGATGATGGCATCAGTACACAGCTTCTCAGGGGGAGTACTTTGCAGGTAGCTGGAGTGACATTCAGCAATAAAGTATGTAGCACTTTTTCTGGATGAGTTTGCGAACTCGTGGATTTAATTTCTTGTGCATACTAAATTGAACTGAAAAAATGGCGTGAATTGATAGCATTGCCTAGTACTTCAATATTGTCATGCCATTTGGCTACAATTTCAAGTCTATTTCAAATGAATTGTTTACTTCATATAGTTTTAATGAATTTCACAAGACCCCAAAGAACTTTGATTCTACTTGATTTATTATTTGGGGTTTTTTAAAAATCTCCCTACGGTGCATCTTAGAAGGGTACAGGCGAACCTTACTAAATGCAGAATACAAATGTCTTCGTATAATAACTGAGAAAATGCCAGAAAGGCTATGTTAATCAGTGTGATGAAAATAGTTCAGATCGTATATGAAACCAGCACATTGTACCCCTTGATTGCACTATTGTACACTGCTATGATTTAATAATAGACAATAAAAAAAAGAATTTAAATATCTGACAATTCTGCAAATGACAGATTTTACACAGTTGGCAGCCGCCCCTGGGTAACTAAAGAGCTGAGGTTTTGTTTTCAAGGTGTGCATGGAAAACACACATAATTTTCCCCGTTCTCTAGAGTTCTTGCTTTGGACATTTAATATATAATTCAAACTTGAAATAAGAGATGCTGAAAAAAATGTGTGTGTCAAACATCAAAGAAAAGTGTTTAGATCCTAGAGAGTCTTTATTGTCTGTGATTATTTTTTTTTAATTTTTTTTATTAAATCACGGTTGTGTACATAAGTGCAATCATGGAGTACAATGTGCTGGTTTTATATTCAGTTTGAAATATTTTCATTGAACTAGTTGACATAGCTTTCATGGCATTTTCTTAGTTATTGTGTACAGACATTTATATTCTACACTTAGTAAGTTTCACCTGTACCCTTCTAAGATGCACCGTAACTGTGGACCCACCAATTACTCTCCCTCTGCCCATCCTCCCCCCTCCCCTCCCCTGCCCTCCCTTGCCCCTTTCCCCATTTCTTGTGCTATAGTTGGGTCATAGCCTTCATATGAAAGCTATAAATTAGTTTCATAGTAGGGCTGAGTACATTGGATACTTTTTCTTCCATTCTTGGGGTACTTTGCTAAGAGGAATATTTTCCAGCTCCATCCATGTAAACATGAAAGAGGTAAATTGTCCATCTTTCTTTAAGGCTGCATAATATTCCATGGTGTACGTATACCACAATTTATTAATCCATTCGGGGGTCAGTGGGCACTTGGGCTTTTTCTATGATTTAGCAATTATGAATTGGAGTGCAATAAACATTCTGATACAGATATCTTTGTTATAATGTGATTTTTGGTCTTCTGGATATATACCTAGTAGAGGAATTATAGGATCAAATGGCAGTTCTATTTTTAGATTTCTAAGTATTCTCCAGATAGCTTTCCAAAAGGACCATATTAGTTTGCATTCCCACCAGCAATGTAGTAGTGTTCCCTTTTCTCCACATCCAAGCCATCATCTCTGGTTCTGGGATTTTGTGATGTGGGCTAATCTTTCTGGAATTAGATGGTATCTCAAAGTAGTTTTGATTTGCATTTCTCTGATGATTAAGGGTGATGAGCATTTTTTCACGTGTCTATGGGCCGTGCACCTGTCTTCTTCAGAGAAGTTTCTTTTCAGGTCCCTTGCCCACCCTGAGATGGGATCACTTGTTCTTTTCTTGCTAATACGTTTGAGTTCTCTGTGGATTCTGGTATTAAACCTTTATCGGAGACATAACCTGCAAATATTTTCTCCCATTCTGAGGGCTGTCTGCTTGCTTTATTAACTGTGTTCTTGGCTGTGCAGAAGCTTTTTAGTTTGACCAGGTCCCAGTAGTGTATTTTAGATACTGCTTCAATTGCCTGGGTGTGTGTGGGGGGGTCCTCCTCATAAAATATTCAACCAGACCAATTCCTTCAAGAGTTTTCCCTGCACTTTCTTCTAGTATTTGAATAGTTTCATGTCTTAAGTTTAAATCTTTAATCCAGTGAAAGTCTATCTTAGTTAAAGGTTAAAAAAAAAAAGGTGTGGATCCAATTTCAGTCTTCTACAGGTTGCCAGCCAGTTCGCCCAGCACCATTTGTTAAATACGGAATCTTTTCCCCATTCAATGTCTTTGCTTGGCTTGTCAAAGATCAAATAACGGTAAGTAGCTGGGTTCATCTCTTGGTTCTCTATTCTGTTCCATACATCTATCTCTTTGTTTTTGTACCAATACCATGCTGTTTTGATCACTATCGATTTATAGTATAGTCTGAGGTTTGGTAGCGTAATTCCTCAAGGTAACAGTTGGTGCCAAAAGTCAGATTCAGATCCAGCTTCTGACTCCTGTTGTGTTGCCAGAGGAGATATTTTTTATTTATTTATTTATTTTTTTTTAATCTGGGACATTTTTGAAGTGGCATCTTTAGGATGCTCCTGCTTGGAGATTTCTGATGCAGTTTGCATGTATGTATAAGACATGAGTGTCATAGACTAGGAATTCTTCCCCAGCTGCTGAAATGCTGGCATTCATTTCTTACAGATCCTTGTTCCCACTCAAGTGAGGTTGAGGGTGAGAGTCTTTGGGTACCTGGGCAAGCTGGAATGACCACACTCAAGGGAGAATAGATATGTAAGGCAGTATTCCTCTGTTTGGTTGAACTCTTTTGTTCAACAAAAGAGTGAGCAGGTTATGTTGTGTAAACTTCAGATAGAGATTGTTGTATAGACTATCCAACCCACTTATCCAGGGATTAAGAGTTGAAAATGCAAGTAGTCACACAGAAGTATCCTGGGGCACTGACAGGCCACAGAGGCTGCTACTTACTGTCCTCAAGAATTTCTGCTGGACTTTTTGAAGATGGCCACCACAGTTATGTCCTCTTCTGGAATCTACCCAGAGGAAGAATTGAGACAGGGCATCCCGGATGAGCTCAAGTCAGGGAGACTGACTTTTCTCTGGCTAATTCCTGGAGGGGGGTGCTGAATAACATGTTTTTAGAATCATAGAAAGGAAGTAGAGTAATAAAGCACTTATGATTCATTGACAATGTGGTTATCGAAGGAGTCACTTTCTAGCCAGAAAATGGAAGATTTCTTTCCAGTGATTCACATGTATTAACCAGAACACTTCTGCTTCCTGGAATTTAAAACATAAACTCAGGTCTCTTGGCAATAACTTTTAAACACTGCAAATCAATGAGTCTTCCCCCCTCTTACTGCCTCTCCTTTCTCCTCCCCTCTAACCCTGATGGGACTTGTAGGGGGGTTAGGGTCTGCTCAACTCCCACCTCCAGCATGTGTGACCGAGGAAGCACAGCATCGGCCTCGTGACTGTGGCTGCGGTAGTGACGGCCATGCTTCCTTTGACCTCCTGTGCCTAGCCTTTACTGCGGCCTGCTTGTCTTCATAGGGGGGAGCAGTGTGCTTGCCGCTGTGGTCCTCCACCTGAAGCGGCAATGAAACATATGGGTTCTTTCGGGCTGCAGCTAAATTACTGGTAAAACAGTCCTTCAGAAAATGGTGTCCTCTGTAAAGCCAGGGCCCAGCCAACCCTACAGCCATTCACTGAGCTATTGCATTTGAGTTAACAAAAAGTTGTCACTACTGTCTAGCACCTTTTAAAGGTGCCAGAGAAAGAATTTCTGTTCCTCATTTCTTCTATTTCTTATTCTTTGTGTGCAGTCCATTCAATTCTTTAAATAATACTTCTAAATAATACCAAGAGATGAACTCCAGTGCTGTGGGTCTGTTGGAGGGCCCGCTGATCTTCTGGAACTACTTCCTTTCTCTGCCTCTTGGATCTGTGGTTGGTCACGTTCAGGCTTTGTTAGTTTCTGGTGTGATAACCTATAGGATTATTAGAGAAGAATTCCTGCAGTAAAACTGTAGGGAAAGATTCGGTACAGAACTAGAAGGAAAGGGAAACTGTCTACTGAGTACCCTCTGTGTACCCAGCATAGTTTTAGGCATTTTCACATGCTGTTTCTCTTCATTCTGAGGACAATGGGAACGTTATTTTCATTTACTGATTAGGAAAGATAGATCTATTAAATTTTAAGTAGAATTTTCAGTCCAGAGGAAGAAAAACCCAACTGTAAAAATAGCCATTATGGACAATTTCCATTTCTGTAGCCACACAGAGAAAATTTATTAGGGTCTTGAGGAAACCTGCCCCTTTTAATTGTTGGTAGATGAAGAGCAAAACTTGAATTTAATGGAATCCAAGTGCCTTGGAATGATTTGAAGCAGGTCATTCATGTGGTTAGGGCAACAGTGCTTCCAAGGGAATGTTTTGATTGATTGTGTCAGCGTCCTTGGGTGGCCCTTGCAAGAGCTCGAATGCCTCTAAGTTCTGTTTCCTCTAGCTGGTTTCTGGCGCTTTTACAGATGATGTATCACCTCCTCCCTCTGTTGTGTTCCTCTAATAACAACTAGTATAATAAATTAAATAGTATGGAAATTCAGCACAGGTGGTTGACATAATATAGATAAAAGCTTTTACAAATCTGTTGAGAATAACCAGAGATTTTATTAATAGATAAGTATGCCATCAACTAGGTTTTTGGCACTTGTGATTCATAGCAATCCTTTCTTCCTCATTATTATCAGTCTTCGTGTTGCTTTACTCAGGGATGGAAAGTAGATTTTATTTTATGTATCAACTCTGTCTGTGGCTGATGAGCATCGTATGTTAAGATGGATTCAGAGTCTACATCTAGGTCCAGCAAGAGCCATGACGGGTTGGTAATTTTTGTTACAGGAGAGGGGAGTATGGCACCTGCCCTGTCATTGCTGCTTCTGTAAGTGTTTTCAGCAGCCGTGTTTCTACTCATGGCAGTGAAGACTGGGCCTTCCTGTCCCCTCCTGGCCTTCCCTGAAGTTATTGGGGCAGTGTGTGTATTTTGGAGATAGCATGGTAGGCTTTGAATATTGGTGGTGTAAACCTCAATTCTCTTCTGTAACTTGGTGTAAGACGATGTCATTCACAGAATTGCTGTAGGGAATAGAAGAAAGAATGAATATTGTACCCTATAAAAATAGAAGCTCAACAGTTGTTCATACTTTTCTGTTACATAGAGGTCAAATAGGCACTTCCTTATGGAGACTTAGTTGACCTTGCCTTCTGCAAACAAATAATATTTGCATATGCATGAATGGATACTATTAATGTGGGCTTTCAAGCATTTTAAAGCAGATATGTTGTTATGTTTACCACTTTTCTGTACTACTTCATTAGCTACAAAGAGTTAATATCTTTTAATTCATTAAGGAAGAGAGTAGAAACCTTTCAACAAGTTTGTTGGGCTTATTAATGAACTTGTGTGTTAGACTAAACATTCAGATGATAGCTTGTACTGATGATTGGTCTTGGAAATTATGAACCATTTGGTTGGTTACTATGTAATTCCTTCTGTACTTCTAGACAGTTATTATTCAATTATTTATTTATCCCCTATGGTTTTTGAATTGCTTGTTTCAAGTGGAAACGAAATGACTTGCTAAAAGTGGACCTGCCTGCTAGCTTTCCTTCATAGCGTCACACAAGCTTGAGGAACATATGCTGAAGAACTTAGTTGATAGACTAATTGTTTTTAGAGTAGAGCGGCAGCCATAGATAATAATTTCTGTGTTTTGTCTAGCTCAAAAAAAAGCAAACTTGGAGGGAGACAATAGTATCATCTTATCTACATTTTGTGGCTGAAATGTTGAATTTGTGGTACCAGATTAAAGGATGAAGTTTCTCAATTCGTCATGTTTATTTAATAGATTTGCATTTGTTTGTATGTATTTCACTAGATTCATATATAATAAATGAGCACAGAGATAAGTGGTCAGGCAGCATCCTAGAAAGTCAAAATTCGTCCTTAATGATTATTTTTCTTGTTTGCTTTAGGAATTCTGACTGGATGTCATGACCATAGATGTAATAATTACTTGGAAAATTCTATCAGTCTTTGGTTTTTCCTCTTTCTGTGGGGTATTGGGCTATGAAAACCAGAATTTTCCATTTTAATTTTAAGAACACTGAAGGTTTTTGCACTGATGGAGAAAGCAGAAATTTTGTTCTTGTCCTCCGCTGAAGTTTAAGCTTTCCTAATCCAGACCATATTGATTACCCGTAGTTTTGACAAGTACGATTCCCTGTCTTTCATCTGTCTGGCTGTTGATCTGATTGCTGGCAGCTTGAAGATCTGGTCATCAGTCACTCATGGAGATTATGAATAAGTTGTACATTATCCACGTGTATAGACTTTCTCCTCCAGCGAAAGAGGTTTCATATTCAAGAAGGGAGTTAATGATATGATTTTGTTCTAGTTTCTTACTGTGTTTTTTTTTTTTTATAGGAAATGAACAACATAAGTGAGCAATTAGTTGAATTTTATAAGGAGGATTCAGAAGAGATCTGTCAGATATAGTTAGCAACCTTTGTCATTAGACCTGGGGCCAACAGAAACAGCACAAGTGTATGTTAGAAGCAAATGCAGAGGGCTTTGGTAAAGAGTTTAGGAAAGTGTTCCTTTTAGATCTGAGGAAGAGGAAGCTTTGGAAGACTTGAAATCGGCACTTGACATTGGACATATTCCAGGATGCTAAAAATGATGGAAAAAATACAAGATATGGTCTTAAAAGTATTCCAGATGCTATATTAAATGGGTTAAGATAATTTGAGGCTTGCGACTAGGGTAGCAGAACTGTTCAGTCTTTCAGTGATTGTTGCTGTCTTATGGTGGAAAAGCATTGGAAAATAGTCTGGAATGCTAGTTGAAAACTACCACTTCACTTAAGGCATTATAACTCTCCTTATTTTGATATCATTTGGAATAAAAAATAACATAAAAAGCTATAGTGGGAAAAATGCTCTTAATTGATCCATAGATAGATTCGAAGAGAATTTACTTTAAATCCTGTGGCAGGCTGGAGAGTTGGCTCTACTGAGGTTCATTCAAACTGTGACATTTATTTGGCACCTAATGAAGCAGTTTTTTAAGGTATGCATGAGGAGATATGCATCCTTACAGCTTATATGTAGGCAGTTTCTGCGTGGTGCATATTTGTGCAGATGGTACAGAGATGCAGGCAGGCCTGAGCCTTCACTCGAAGGACATGGAGTAGGGAAGGGGCCCCAAAACTGAAGAAAAAGGAAGAGTTGGAAGAAGAACTCTTTCAGAATCTGTCCTAGAGAATGGCGTGTGCACTGGCAGGGATTCAGGACTGGGAGTGTGAGATGGTCTATCTACTAGGAGTCGTTCGATTTCCTGGTTGAAATGGACAACCATTAAAAAGATCCTGTAGGGGAATCAACGGATGGGTTGACTGTATATGTCAAAAAGTATATATACTGACATATATACTTTGTGGCTATGTGGCATAGATAGAGTGTATTGGAGAAGGTAAGAAAAAGAGATAGGGGACCCTGTGGGGGCTTTGCCGTAGTCAGCGAAAGATAGGAGAGCCTGAACTTGGACAAAGGCACTGGGGAATGGAGAGAAAGAAACAGGTGAGACGCTGAAGAGAGAAAACCAGTGAACTTGGTCACCACTGACATCAGCTTATGGGGCAGGGAAGACTCTAGGCTCTGATGTTGATGACTCCTAAGGGGGATTCTTTAAGACTCCATAGATTACAGAACCATAAACTCTTCATGGAGAAGGAATTTCTATCTTTCATTTAAACAATTAGAAAACCAAGTTCCAGAGAGCTGAATTGAATTGCTTAAGGCCATTTAGCTGTGATGCAGACCCATGGCTGGGACTGAGACTGCTCGGCTCCCAGTGCAGGTATCTTCTGGCACATTAGAGGTTAAGCTTTGTACTGTAAAAATCTCTGTAGAAAAGGTGATTTCGTTACATTCAGGAATTTTTTAAAATTAGTATAATTATTATCATTTTTGTTGGCTAAGTCTCTTTCTTGATAAAAGTAATGGACTAGAAAATGTGACTCATATGGTCAAGATTGCTGAACTGCATCAGTTCATAAAGAGACATAATAGAATTTTGGACGTGAACTAGTAAGAATGCTTTACCCCAGTGGTTTGTGAGGGTATGAAAGCATGTATTTGAGAACAGTAGGTTTCAAGCTTTGATGGCATTGAACCTGTTAGTAAATACAAAGTGTGTAAAATACCTTTTTCTTTTCTCCTTTAGCTTTTCAAGTTACTAGTTCAGTTTTAGAAATTACCTCTTCCACAATAGCCTCACTCTAAAAGTAGATGCACATCCTTCTATGAGTCATTTATGGGTTTTTTCCCCCTTATTGTTGGGAATGGATCTGCTATAAATTATGCAACTTCATGTTGAAATCACAGTGGTAAAATTTTTAGTTTGTAAACATTAGAGAAATGATTGACATTTGTGAAAATATTTGATATTATATCAGTAAAAAAGTCACGTCATGGTATATTTCAATTCTGATTTAAAACATCCTTATATAGTAGCCTTAACTTCACTGTCTAGCCCATAAAAGGAAAAGAGAAAGAGAGAAACAGGAGGAATACTAGGGAAAAGTTTCTGAAGTTCTTCTTTGTATACCCAAGTAGTTTCTCCGATGATACTTGGTTTATTTAGGGGAGTTGCCAGGAGGATTTGGAAAATTTTCTAGTCCTGATTAATGATAGTAGTTTTAATTTACTTTTCTTCCATGTCTCTGATTCTTATCCTGCACAAAATCTAGACCTCCAATTGTTTTATTGTGGTAACTGAGTATCAGAGTATACACTAGGATGTTTCAAAAGTCAATTTAGTCAGAGTCTGAGCTACATCTCCAGAGAGTTAATTAGAAACATACTCATGGGCCAATACTGAGGATTAGAAGGAATTATCTTCAGGAAGTCAGTTTTGATACATATTGTCTTGATTTAATGGAATGTTCCAGATTGAGGAAGTATATATGGAGCCCTGCGGAATGAATAGACGTATTTTAATAACCTGAACTTGACATATCGAGTTATTTAAGTTAAATGGAAGGCTCTCATTTTGGCTCATCCCATAAGTCAGTAATGAATCACATGGCTCTTAGTGGCTCTGAGTAGCTTCAGTGTTTGACTCTGGAAAGTTGTGCTATGTGAGTTTAAGCAGTGCACAGTAGAAGCCCTAAAATTACCTCCACATAACTGACTTTTCAAGTTAACCAGTGCCCTCCACTCCTTTTTAAAAGTACACTGATGCTGCATACGCCTAGTGGATAGCTGCTCCTGGGTTTACTTCCACACATTACACCTCCCAGGGATGGATTGTATTCCTGCCAAGAGGCAGCTCTTTTGTTTTTGACCTAAAATTGCATTTTACTTAATTAAATGTTATGTAGACAGATCAAAAATAAGTAGAAAGGTATTGTTTTAATGCTAATTAAAATGAATAATTTGGAAAAAATAAAAGCGAATCGCTAATATAATAGGGACAGCTGATTGCGTGTTAGGCGAGACAGTGTTAAGACTTAGCAAAATAAATCATGAAAATTGGGAATTTAGCATACAGATGGCTTCCCAATTAAAAAAAAACTTCATAAAATGTCATCTAGTCATTCAAGAAAACATTTATCATGAGGCATGTTTGTGATGAGCATTTTGCAAAGCTCTAGGGATGAGCAGCTGAAAAAGGCAAGGTCCCAAAGAAGGTTTCTTTCCTCCCACAACTCCTGGCCTTTCAGGGAGTCAGTTTATCATAGTTCAAGTCCCTCTGCATTTGCTGCTCTGAGAGCATGTGGCAGAGAGTGGGAGCTGCCAGCTATACCCTTTAGAGAGGAGAGAGTGCTTGTGTGGAGGAAGCCTGGGCTGGGTAGTGAAGCGTGGGGATTAGATGGGGAGCAAGAGAAAAAACACGATGGAACCACATGTGTGTAGGGAGCAGAGAGTGTCCAGAAGAGACCAAATGTTGAGTATGGCTGGAACTGCAGAGTCCACAACAGCGTAAGAGTCCTGGGGGTGGTGGTCATGCAGCGGGTAAGAGTCTGGGGGTGGTGGTCATGCAGTGGGTAAGAGCCTGGGGGTGGTGGTCATGCAGCGGGTAAGAGCCTGGGGGTGGTGGTCATGCAGCGGGTAAGAGTCCTGGGGGTGGTGGTCATGCAGCGGGTAAGAGCCTGGGGGTGGTCATGCAGCGGGTAAGAGTCCTGGGGGTGGTCTTGCAGCAGTAAG